>APFE030204725.1:72499-83218 GCA_000404065.3 Pinus taeda
TTTGTGTAATCCAGACTATTTTCACTTGTATGATAATGCAGAGATTGAGGTTTTCAGCTGAGGCTTTCCCAGAGTATTCTTCTTTGTTTCATGTGTATGATTTCTCATTCTCTGTTATATGTGTTCTATTTGATCTTGCTCAAATTGATTAAGCTTCCGCAAAGTTTGTTGTAGAAGTAGATCTAGTATTTTTCTTTAGTATATTGTATTATTAGGTGATCTACAGTGGGAATTTCTACATGGTATCAGAGCATAGGTGATCAAAGCAAAGAACAATGTATAAGAAGGGAGAAGTTCTAAGTTTCAAGTTCTTGATTATAGAAATCGAGTTCTTATCACATCTCAATTTCACCAATGGCGTTCAGCGGTTTGAGACTCGAGAATGCCCTTGATGGAAGCTCAAATTAAATAGCCTAGAAGGATCGCATGGAAGTGGTATTAGAGGACAATGATTTGAAGGACTTCATTGATAGAGAAGTCCCCAAGCCCGCAACAGATAATGCCCAAGAATTGGTGGAATGGAAGAAATGTGTGGCTAGAGTGAGGAGAATCCTCCTGGAGGGAGTTTGAGACCACATTGTCTCGAACCTCCATGGGAAGGAGACAACATATTCAATGTAGAAAACATTGAAGGATCTATATCAGAACAACAATGATCAGAGGAAGCTGGCACTGAAAGACAAGGTTCAGAAAATCAAGTGTGAAAAGGGCAACACGATCTCAACATACCTAACCAAGCTCAACACCTGTAAGGATGAGCTTGGAAGTGTAGGGATCACGACTGCCGACGATGAACTGGTGAGTCTTTCTCTCCTCGGTCTTCCTAAGAGCTGGCATAGCTACCAAGACTTGGTAAATGGAAGAGAGGAACTGCAAGATTGGGAACGACTTTGGTCAGATCAGATGTAGGAGGAGATAAGAAGAAGCACGAGAGATGGATCTTCATCAAAACAAAATGATGAAGAAAATCTAGCTTTAGCAAGTAAAGCTAGGAAAGGGAAATGGAAGGCGTCCCATCCCAAATAGAGTTCTTCCCATGGTGGGAAGAAGTTTGACAAATCGAAAGTGTGTAGGAGGACAAGAATTTAGGCACATTGCAACAAAGTGCAAAGTTCATTTTAATGGGTCCCACTTGAAGGTAGATAGTCAATGTATGTTTTTCCAAAAACTTCCTTTGATGAGTAGGAAGGATGTATCTTTTAGTAATAAAATAAAAGTAAATACATTTATGAAATAATTCTAAAGCTTATTTATTTTTTCTGATTTAGAAATCAAATATAATATATATTGATATTATATTTGAAATATGGAATATATGTTAATTCTAAAAGAAGTGATTTTGGTCAATAAAGTTGTTTATTAATGAGATTTTAATATAAATAATGATACTTAAAAAAACCATGAATCTCACATCTAAAATGTCAAACTAATTAATTAAGGTGAATTTAATTAATTATTCAAACAAAAGCCATGAGTCACACATGATTCTTAATATACAAATAATTTTATTAATTTAATTACATTAAAAATTAACATGAGCCACACAAGTTTGGTAAAAACCAATGTTCTCCATATCCTTGATAGTTATATGTGACTAAAGAAAAAAAAATGCATTAAAGAAGGAATATAAATGCTAATATGAGTAGAGTATCCATGCAATTATGTATATGGATGGTAACATTAATACAAAACTATGAAATAACCCAATCATGCACATGCAAAATGAGTTGAGACACGTAAAACACACATTTTTGTGAATGAAAACATATTAATAAACACACAATAAAAAATTTGATGCATGACCAATAGGAAAAACAGTTAATAGGAAAAACACAAATAAATTGTACTGATAATGTTGTTTTTCTTTGTCCCCATGATAGACATATATAAAACACATATAAGTGATTCACATATAGGTGATTATTGATATATTCATATTTATGTAGGATTACCTATATGTACGTGAAAATATAGATTTTATAGGTATTGAGTGTGTAGAAGTGAAGTAGGAATAATGGTAAGAAGGGAAAGAATAGATAAAGTAGGCATAAATAGGTGTGTATGTGGGAAACATAAACATTTTTTGTGTAGGAAGACAAGAAGTTAGGCATATGACAACAAAGTGAAAAGTTGAGGAGCTACTGAGGAAGAAAACATGTAAAGCCAATAAAAGAATATGATCGATTGTTATGTTAAGATCGTTGGAGGACTTAAAGTTGACCAAATTTCGAAATTTGTGATGGTTAAAAGGGAAAAGGAGAAGGAATTTAGGTTAGTTCATGAGAGGAGAGTAAGAAATAATGGTGTTTGGTAGGCTCAAAGAAAGTAAAGATTAGCTTAAAGGAAGAGATATTTCTTTCAAAAGGGTGATTCCATAGGAAAAATATATAGAAGAAGTCCAAGAAGTTGATCTTATGAAAAACAGAATGTTAGAATGATTCTATAAGAACATGATCTCAATACCTAGGAAAAAGGTTCATGAGATTAAATGATATGTCTAAAGAGAAATTAATTTTTTTAATGCCACTAAGTTAATATGTTTATTATTAGTGTAATTTGTTGAAAATAGCAACAAGAAATGCTAAATATAGAAGTGCTAAAAATAGCGTTGCTATAAATAGCATTTCAGGATACATTCCAATTTTAGTTAGTACTTGGACTAAAATTGCGAATTAAAATTCGAATTTGATCTTAGTAGTTGTTTGTAAAATAATTAGTTAATTCATCTTGAGTTAATTAGTTGAGGACAATCAAACATGAAGTCTATGTGAGGACATGCAACAATTATTCCTTTGATTGAGGAATTTATCCCTTAGTTAAAGAGATAATGATGAGCTGTAATTAGTTAGCTCTATTAACTGAGTTAAGTTCAGTTAGATTAGTTCCAATAGTTGGAGGAACTGATTGTGAGTTAAGTTAGTTAATGCATACATGCATGTAACTACTGCACTTCAGATAACTGGATATTCTCTCATAAATAACTAATGCATTTTAGTTCTGTCAGAGACCCAGTTGAGATCAGATGGTGGGATAATGTACTATCATTTGCAGGAATATTCCATTGTGAATATCTCTTGCATCCAGAAGGAATTCATTCCTTAAGCATTGCACAGTTATTTCTGAGTTCAATGAGCTGTATGAGGCCAAACTTCACACAAGTGGCATGATTGGACCCCAAGAAAAACTATGCAAAGAAATAGGAGGCTTGGAGGATTGAGGGAAGGCATATGTTGTGCCTATTCAGTCTGTGAGCTATATTGAGGGATTGTATGATTACATGATGAGTCTTTCTCTCTTCAGTCTTCCTAAGATTTGGCATAAATACCAAGACTCGTTAAATGGAAGAGAGAAATTGTCTGATTGGGAACAACTTTTCTCGGATCTGATGCAGGAGGAGATAAGAAGAAGCACCAGAGATGGATCTTCATCAAAACAAGATGATGAAGAAAATGTAGCTTTAGCGAGTAAAGCTAGGAAAGGGAAAGGGAAGGCATCCCATCCCAAATCAAGTTCTTCCCATGGTGGGAAGAAGTTTGACAAATCGAAAGTGCGATGTTTTCATTGTCATGAGGTGGCCCATTATGCTACGAATTCTCCACAAATGAAATCCAAGAACGGATCCTCGAAGGGATCAGATGGTGAGGCACTGGTCTCACAGTTTGAGTTGGATTTCTCTCTCATCGCATGCATGGTTTCATCCATGGTGGGATGTGTTTGGTACCTGGACAATGGAGCTTCATTCCACATGTCAGATGATAAGAAACTATTCAGTACCCTGGAGGAGAAGGATCTCCAGATGTGCATCGAGATGGGCGATGATGGAAAATACCGTGTTTAAGGTGAAGGTAAGGTTGTGTTTAGAGGGAGCATGGAGCTCCTCTCACCCTCACTGATGTAAAGTATGTACCAGGTCTGAAGAAGAATCTTATGTCCGTTTCTATGGTAGAAGATAAAGGCTATGATGTAGTCTTTAGTAAAGGAAAGTTATTCCTGAGGCATATCGGCACTGGAGAGACCAATCGAATTAGGATTCGAGTAAAGAATCTCTACAAGATGGAGGTAGACGACTGTGCTGCATTGAGTTCTAAAGAAGAGGTGGTGCAGAGTCAAGATGTTAGTGAGCTATGGCATAGAAGATTGGGCTGCTTACACCACGAGGCCTTGAAGATCATGCAGAAAATTTCTATCGGACTACCCAAGGGCAATTTGGAGCGAGTGGATACATGCAAAGGTTGCACCTTGGGTAAGTATGTGAAATCTTCCTTTCAGGATCGAGAGAGTAGAGGTGGAGCAATCCTAGAACGAGTTCACACAGATGTATATGGACCATTCTCTACAACCTCCATTGCTAAAAAAAGGTGCTATGTTATTTTTATTGATTATTTTTCTCGTGGATGTTGGATCTACTTATTCAAAAGAAGGATCAGACCTTCTTGAGGTTTTGTGAGTTCAAAGCCTTGGGAGAGAAAGAATCTGGAAAGAAAATAATAGCCTTGCGAAGTGATAAGGGTGGAGATTATGTCTCCTAGCATTTTAAGGACTTCTGCGTAGCAGAAGGAATTAAACGGGAGTTGATGGCACCCCATAACCAACAACAGAATGGGGTGGAGAAAAGGAAGAACCGATCTATTGTGGTAGCAAATCGAGCGATGTTGCATGACCAAAGCCTACCACTTCATTTGTGGGTGAGGCATGCAATACAGCAGTATACTTGTAGAACAAAAGTCGCACTGTATACAGGGGATGAAGACACCAATGGAGGCCTTTTCCGGGAAGCAACCAGATGTGAGTCACTTGAGGATCTTTGGATCATCGGTTTATTTCCATGTGACCAAAGATGCCCGGAAGAAGCTAGATCCAATAGCTGAGTTGGGGATACTTGTGGGGTACACTGATACACCCCACAACTATCGGGTGTGCCTTCCTACCAGTCAGAAGACAGTGGTGCGCAGAGATCTGAAGTTCGATAAGCAGAAAACCATGCGAGTATCACTTGAGAGGGAGCTCAAGTTGCATGCAAAGGAGGAACTTTTGGTTCCAAAGGAGGAGGAGCCTCACACTGATGCGGAGTAGCCGCATGTAGAGGATCTGGTAGTGGGGACATCCACTCATGTGGAGTCTTCCAGAGATGGGCAGAAACGCTCAAGGGAAGCTGACAAGTTGATGCTAGATGCGCGAGAGAATGTGGGGCAGCCATCCTCTTAGTGCAGACAGAGGAGATCACCCAAGCATTACACTGGTTACATGGCCTTGGTTGGGGAGTGTGTAGTGATTGAACCTTCTTATTTCGAGGAAGGAGTGCAGAAACCAGTCTGGGTTGATGTTATGGTAGAGGAGTATGACTCTATCATTCAGAATAGTGTGTGGGATGTTGTTCCAAGACCAGTAGACAAGTCAATGGTGAGTACCTGATGGATTTACAAGGTAAAGCAGGTAGCTGATGGTAGTGGTGAGAAACATAAGGCAAGGTTTGATGCCCATGGTTTCTCATAGGTTGAGGGGATCGACTAGGATGAGAATTTTGCTACTGTAGCAAGGTTCTCATCTATTAGATAGATGTTGGCACTATCAGCTCAGATGGGTTGGAAGATCCATCATATGGGTGTGAAGACTGTGTTCCTCAAAGGGAAGATTGAGGAAGAGTCGTACATTGAGCAACCTGAAGGATTTGAGACCTTCGATCGTGAGTCGCATGTGTGCTGACTCAAGCAAGAAATGTATGGGTTGAAGCAAGCACCTCATGCTTGGTACACCAGTATCGACAACTATTTCACCGGGTTGGGCTTCACCAAGAGTGAAGCAGATGTGAACCTTTACCACATCATGGTAGAAGGTAAGCCATTGATCATTGTACTTTATGTTGATGATTTTATTTTGACAGGTGATGATCAATTGATCAAGTCTTGCAAGGAGGACCTTGCAAGGGAGTTTGATATGAAAGACATGGGCCTCATGCACTACTTTCTAGGCATGGAAGTGTGGCAGAAGGATGGTGAATTATTTGTGTCTCAAGGCAAGTATGCCAATGAGATACTTAGGCAATTCAACATGGAGAAGTGCAAAAGCCCATGCAGACACCTCTAGCTAGTAACTGGAGGAAGGAGGATGATACTTCAGGTGAGGTAGTAGCTTCTTCTGTGTTCACTAATGTATCTAGTGAACACACAACCATAATTTTTCTTTGTGGTGAACCAGCTGAGTCAAGCTATGGTTCACCCTACTAATCTATTTTGGAAGGCATCGAAGCTTGTGCTGAGATACCTCAAAGGCACATATCAGTATGGATTGTGTTACAGACGGACAAGAGTTACTACTCCCTCCATTCTCCAATCCATATCGTCTGGCAAGTTTTGCTACATGAATGATCCATTCTTCACTCTATTATCTCCACTGTCTGTGATATTGTTAAAGTAGGTCATGGCCATAGCGAATTCTTGGTCATTCATATCTACAAACTTATTAATTCCAAGTTGGTACATAAGATTCTTCTTATTCACAGAGTCGATATATTTCACAGTCTCTACAAATATTGTGAGTCGCTCATCTGATGTATTTCTAGTTGAGCCATGCTGAAGCACCCACTTATGATAAAGGAGTCGCAGACTTTCTTCAGACTCCAGGTCTTTGTATGTGTATCTAGAGGTAGAGGCATTCATCGATAAAGCCCACAAGGCTACCACGAACAAAAATAGAAATAGGGTTGCTCTTGCCATAACTAAAGATAACAATAACGCATCGATATAATTCATAGAAATATGCCAAGAAATAATATGAATTGGTGGAGATAAAGAAGAAGGGGATCATGTTATATAGCAACTCGGATAGAGTTTAACAAGCATGGAATCCAGTAATAGAAAACATTCATCTCACGGCAGTAATGGTAAAATATTATTCAGGGTAGAAGGAAGCGTGAATAACTTTAGTATCAAATTTGTTTCAGTATGTTTCAATGCGAACCACACAAATGCTTTGAAAGAGAAATTTGGTAGTGCCATTATGCGACTTTAATGGGTACCACTTGTAAGTAGATAAAAAATAGTATATTTTTTAAACCTTATTTCCATGAATTTAGGAAGGATGTAGTATGAAGTAATAAAATATTGGTAAGTACATCTATGAGTTTATTTATTGTTATTTAAGTATATTGTTATTTTATATTTGAAATATAGAATATAATTTAATTCTTTTAAAAGTGGTTGTTCGGGATTAATAGAATTTAAATACAAATAATAATACAAATAAAACCATGAATCCCACATTCAAAAGGACTCCATTAAACTAGTTTAATTAATTAATATGACTTTAATTAACTATTGAAGCACCATGAGTCACACATTATTATAAAATGGAATTAATTTAATTAATATTCTTAATTAGAAAAATTAACAAGAAGGGCACATGTTCGGTAATAACCAATGTGCTAATATGAGTAGAGTATGCATGCAAGTGTGTAAATAGATGATAACACTATTAAAAAAATAGGAAATAACCTAATCATATATATGCAAAATGAATTGAGAATGTTGTTTTTCTCTAGTGATAGACATATATAGAAAGCATATAAGTGATGCACATATATGTGATTAAGGAGATGACCTATAAAAAACACATATAAGTGATTCACATATAGATGATTAGGGATATATTAATATTTATGAAGGATTATCTACATGTACGTGAAAATGTAGATGTTATAGGTCATTAGTGTCTAGAAGTGAAGTAGGAATAGAGGTAAGAAGAGAAAGAATAGATAAAGTGGGGATAAATAAGTGTGTATGTGTGAAATAGAATTTTTTTTGTGTAGGAGGACAAGAAGTTAGGCACATTGCAACAAAGTGAAAAGTTGATTTTAATGGGTCCCACTTGAAGGTAGATAGACAATGTGTGTTTTTCTAAAAACTTCCTTTTATGAGTAGGAAGGATGTATCTTTTAGTAATAAAAAAAAGTAAATATATTTATGAAATAATTCTAAAGCTTATTTATATTTTTGGATTTAGAAATCAAATATAATGTATATTGATATTATATTTGAAATATGGAATATATGTTAATTTTAAAAGAAGTGGTTTTTGGTCAATAAAGTTGTTTATTAATGAGATTTTAATATAAATAATGATACTTAAAAAACCATGAATCTCACATCTAAAATGTCAAACTAATTAATTAAGGTGAATTCAATTAATTATTCAAACAAAAGCCATGAGTCACACATGATTCCTAAAATACAAATAATTTTATTAATTTAATTACATTAAAAAGTAACATAAGCCACCCATGTTTGGTAAAAACCAATGTTCTCCATATCCTTGATAGTTATATGTGACTAAGGAAAAAAAATTGCATTAAAGAAGGAATATAAATGCTAACATGAGTAGAGTATCCATGCAATTGTGTATATGGATGATAACATTATTACAAAACTATGAAATAAGCCAATCATGCATATGAAAAATGAGTTGAGACACGTAAAACACAATTTTTTGTGAATGAAAACATATTAATAAACACACAATAACAAATCTAATGCATGGCCAATAGGAAAAATAGTTAATGGGAAAAACACAAATAAGTTGTACTAATAATGTTGTTTTTCTCCGTCCCCATGATAGATATATATAAAACACATATAAGCGATTCACATATAGGTGATTATTGATATATTCATATTTATGTAGGATTACCTATATGTACGTGAAAATATAGATTTTATAGGTATTGAGTGTGTAGAAGTGAAGTAGGAATAATGGTAAGAAGGGAATGAATAGATAAAGTAGGCATAAATAAGTGTGTATGCGGGAAACATAAACGTTTTTTGTGTAGGAATACAAGAAGTTAGGCATATGAAAACAAAGTGAAAAGTTCAGGAGCTACTGTGGAAGAAAACATGGAAAGCCAATAAAAGAATATGATCTATTGTTATGTTAAGATCGTTGGAGGACTGAAAGTTGAACAAATTTTGAAAATTGTGACGGTTAAAAGGGAAAAGGGGAAGGAATTTAGGTTCGTTCATGAGAGGAGAGTAAGAAATAATGGTGTTTGGTAGGCTCAAAGAAAATAGAAACAAGAAATGCTAAATATAGAAGTGCTACAAATAGTATTGCTATAAATAACATTTCGGGATACGTTCCAATTTTAGTTAGTCCCTGAACTAAAATTGTGAATTAAAATTTGAATTTGATCTTAACAGTTGTTTTTAAAATAATTAATTAATTCATCTTGAGTTAATCAGTTGAGTAAAATCAAACATGAAGTCTATGTGAGGACATGCAACAATTATTCCTTTGATTGAGGAATTTATCCCTTAGTTAAAGAGATAATGATGAGTTGTAATTAGTTAGCTCAGTTAACTGAGTTAAATCTAGGTAGATTAGTTCCAACAGTTAGAGGAACTGATTGTGAGTACAGTTAGTTAATGCATGCATGCATGTAAATACTGCACTTCAGATAACTGAATATTTTCTCATAAATAACTCATGCATATCAGTTCTTTCAGAGACCCAGTTGAGATCAGATGGTGGGATAGTGTACTATCAGTTGCAGGAATATTCCATTGTGAATATCTCTTGCATGTAGAAGGAATTCATTCCTTAAGGATTGCACAGTTATTTCTGAGTTCAGTTAGTTGTATGAGGCTAGACTTCACACAGGTGGCATCATTGGACCCCAAGAAAAACCGCGCAAGGAAATAGGAGGCTTCAAGGATTAAGGGAAGGCATATGTTGTGTCTATTCAATCTGTGATCTATATTGAGGGATTGTACTGAGAGCTGGATAGATTTCGAGCTAAGGCTTTGTGTAATCCAGACTATTTTCACTTGTATGATAATACAGAGATCGGGGTGTTTAGCTAAGGCTTTCCCCAGAGTATTCTTTTGTGTTTCATGTGTATGATTTCTCATTCTTTGTTATATGTGTTCAATTTGATCTTTCTCAAATTGATTAAGCTTCCGCAAAGTTTGTTGTAGAAGTAGATCTAGTATTTTGCTTTAGTATATTGCTTTATCAGGTGATCTACAGTGGGAATTTCTACATGGTATCCGATCATAGGTGATCAAAGCAAAGAACAATATACAACAAGGGAGAAGTTTCAAGTTTCAAGTTTGTGATTATAGAAATTGAGTTCTTATCACATCTCAATTTCACCAATGGCGTTCAGTGGTTTGAGACTCGAGAATGCCCTTAATGGCAACTCAAATTATATAGCCTTGAAGGATCGCATGGAAGCGGTATTAGAGGACAGTGATTTGAAGGACTTCGTTGATCAAGAAGTCCCCAAGCCAACAACAGCTAATGCCCAAGAATTGGTGGAATGGAAGAAACATGTGGCTAGATCGAGGAGAATCCTCCTGGAGGGAGTTTGAGACCACATTGTCTCCAGCCCCCATGGGAAGGAGACACTGTATTCAATGTGGAAAACATTGAAGGATCTATATCAGAACAACAATGATTAGAGGAAGCTGTCACTGAAATACAAACTTCGGAAAATCAAGTGTGAAAAGGGCGACACAATCTCAACATACCTGACCGAGCTCACCACCAGTAGGGGTGAGGTTGGAAGTGTAGGGATCTGTGGAGCGCTTGAAAGGTATGCTTTTTGAATAGTAATCTAGTGGTTTTCTAATAAGTTTCCTAACCTTTTCTGCATTATAAGTCTAAAGAATAAAAGGGTTTTGATAAATTGTGTGAAAATGGACAAACGAAGCTCAATCACCAATAATC
>APFE030204728.1:0-13199 GCA_000404065.3 Pinus taeda
TTGTGCCATCAAAATAAGTGATTTTCGATTGGTAGTCCTGAGGCATAGCCCCGGGATTAGCAGGTAATTGTAATGGCGCATATCTAGCCATGATGACGGGGATAAGCGGAGCACCTAAAGCAGCGGGGATTACAGGAATAACTGGGGTAGAAGGAGTAGTAGTGGTAGTAGGAATATGAGATAGAGGTGTAGAGGAGCTACTTGTAGAAGGGGGTGATGAGCCAGGGGAACTCGGGGTTTCCCGGAATAAAACTTTGACAGGGGTTGGTACACTGATTGGCTGAACTATTTCAGGACTAGCAGCAGTTTGGTATTCTTTTTGCTTTTGTTTTATAATGATCTTAGGAATTAAATTCGGATTTTCAACAACAGATGGGCTGTTTGGATCAAGATTTGATCGTGTATTACGCGTTTGCTTCTTAGGAGCCAACTTCTAATATATTTTTTGGGAATTTTTCTAAAAATCACAACAACACAAGTCGACCGAGACCTTCACAGGTCGGTTTCTTCCTCTGTAGGGCTGCAGACTGGTTTAATGAATTTATCTGAGGAGTTCCCCAGCAGAGTCACCATTATGTTATCACTCAGGTTGTCCCTAGGCTCCTTATAGGGATACGACCGAGGTAACCACAAACCAATCTTTGGATTGCAGGTTCTAGCCCACCTGCAATCAGAGAGGGCTCTCTCTTTAAATGATTCAACTTTGTTGATGATTTTTAGGCTAGCTTTTGGCTCGGGGGTTTTTTGTTTGTGTTTGGATGGAAGGTAGGAATCGCAAGCAAAGAGGCAAGGTAAGGTGTGATAAGTTTCAAAATATTGGGCGTGGAGTCATGGATTAAGGTTTGCTATAGCGTCTTCTTGATCACAAGAGGATTAAGGAGTGAGATAGCCACACATGATACAATTAACAATCTACCGAAGGGATGGAATGATGGAAATCAGGGATGAAAGGCAAAGGAGAATCATTTCATCATACTGAAAAAGAGGAGAAATGGATGAATGGTGATCTAGGAGCAGTTAATAATTCCTAAATTCTCATTCATATGTGAAAGAAACAGCGTAAACAAGATCATTTAAGTATACATGCTCATAGCTATTTCTGACGAAAACATAGAAAAATGCAGAAATTGAACTTAAGGTGTAGTGAAACAAATCTTAAACTATTTTTTTTCCTGCAATTTAGAAGGCAGAACGGTGGTAAAAACATGAAAATTAACAGAGGAGAGAAACACTTATTGAATCATATAGAAGCACAGGAATTCCGTAATCACTCCTTGGCCAATTGAACACATCAAGCAGTTTCAAAATCCACTCTCTCAGTAATCTTTGATTATAGAAAGTATGACAGTTACTGTGTGGGTCTCTGCTTGGAGAAAATGCTGGGAAGAAAATTAAGCAATGTCTTCGACTCACTAACTAACCAACCTACCAACCAACCAACCCCTCACTACATTGTTCAGGGTGGTATATATAAGAAAAATATCATAAATACATTCATTACAATTGACCTAAATAGGTATGCTAGAAAAGCTCTTCAAAAATCTAAGTGTTGATGGAATTAAATGTAGGTAAGTCCTTTTGGCTGCACTAGAGGCAGCTGAATCAGAAAAGACTACAATGTGGCCCTTGGAGGCTTGATGCGGTGCTGCTGGGATGATTGTGCTTCGGGATCTATAGTTCTTCTCTGGTGCGAGTTAAATGTGCAATGATTATGATTTGAGGGCTTTGAGTGGCTTCGCCCTCTTTCTTTGACTCTGCTGGAAGGTATTAAATGTTCTCCTGCTTCGGGCTGCTGCTTAATATTTTCACTGATACTCTTTGCCACTACATTGATGGCTTCCGCTGCCTACTGATACTATTTGAAACGCTTGCTACCTGATGATTTGATCTGATACACTTTAAACTCTGTCATTGGTCCTCTACTGTCTTTAAACCGGATCAATTTGGCACGATCGGGCGATTTTCGGGATTTATCGGCGCACAACGGGCCAAGGAATCAAAATATTCCCCGAAATGGCCTATTTCGCGTAGCGATGCGCGATTAGCGCTTCGCGCAAATCGCGCATCGAAAACTGCCTCTGTTTCTTGTTCTGGAGCTCCGAAGTGCGATTTCTCTTCCTGCACAAATTTTCGGCTTTTTAGCTGCTGACGTCAGCAGTATGGCGGATGACGTCAGCCTGCGGTGGGTCCCTGGTATAGAAGTGACATGGCGAGGTGCTGATACTGAAGGCGATGCGATGAACTTCTTCAATGCGATCGCAATATCGCATCGGCAGGGAACGTGAAGGTGTTTTAGTTGGACATTTGGCGCTTGCGACCGCCAATCGCCGATATCGTGTCGGGTGGCGATGGATGGGTCATAACTTGCATGGAGAGGATACTTCGATCTTGCGATGCGATCTGGCTTTCTATGGTCTGCGGAGTGTTAAGGAAGTCAGCAAGGGGTTTGTTGCAGTCGGAAGGAGTAAGTAAGTGGGTGTGAAAGGCATTTGAGGCTTCGGAAGGGGTCCGATCACCTCAAAGGGATTTTATACTCTGGAAGGAGTCCATTATATTTGGAAGATGGCTTGAAGGGGTAGCATGAGGGTTCTTGCTAAGTTTCAGGTAAACTGAGCAATTCCCGGGGGTACTTATGGTTATTTTTCAACCAGGGGGAGGGATATTTACATAGGGGATGATTACATAATTTTAGTAGGGGGATGGGAAAATATAGGGAGCTAAATAATAATGTCAGTGGTTAATATGGATATGGTGAGGAAGCGCTAAGTTCAGGAGACCTTAGGTTGTTACAAGGGGATAGAACCTTTTTCAGAGAGAGTATGGAACAACTTTGAGTAAAGCGGATCTTCACCCAAGCTAATGCTATGAAGATGATGGAACTTAAGAGGTATCAAATAGATCTTGACCTCTTTTGGGGAAGTTAGCTAATGATTGGGGGGAAAATGGAGAAAGGGAGTTAGTTATACCTGTTTTTGAGCTTTTCGCATAGAACTGCCTGTTGATTGTGTCCTGAGTAAAGATGACGCCTAGAAATCTGGAATTGATCAGCAATTAAGATTCAGCAACCTCAAAACTACCTACCCAGCCTACTTACCTAACATTTTTTCTTCTTTTGATTTGGGTGCACTTAGACTTGCAAACCCATCATTCCATTTTTTCTTTTCATGCTTTCCTATCTACAGACTACCCTTATTTCATCCGAGGGCCCAGATTAAGCTGTTGGGCTCCTTTGATTCTCTACCTATCTAAGAATCTGCCAAGATTAAGCTGTTTTGATAGATTTACATTCTCTATATTCTAAAACAGGAAATTTAAACCTAGGGAGACCAAGATTAAGCTGTTTGGACCTCCCTTTAACTGAAAATTGGCGATACCGGAATAACTTCTCAAACATTTGGAAGGCAATTAAATCAAATCTGAGTAGCCTTCTTCGCTTGGAGACTGTTAAGCAAATATGGAGCATTGCAGTATGCAAAGTATGACATATTTGGCCTGTAAAAATGTCAATTATGAAATATGAGTAACCTGCTGCAGCAGGAGGCTAACACCTTCACCTAAAATCCTCCTCTTCGTGATCCAGCAGAGTCTCCCCACTATAACAAGTAAATGAGCATGAAGAGAAAGAATCAAGTAACAAGAACCTCACAAGCTCTCTGTCTAGCAGCATGATAGTTGCATGGACACTAGATCTCTAGCTCTCTAGAACGCTAGCTCTCCAAAAACTAGTCGAACCCTCTCAAATGATCTAGTATAAATAGGCATAATATAGGTCCCAAGCGGATGAATGTAGACTCTCAGGATGATATTAGTCATGGAAACTTCTAATGATAAGTCCTCACCATATCTAATAAGTGATAGTTGAACTGATCTCCTAGGGACCAAGACACTCTAGAAGAGATCCCCAGTTGCATGCATATGAAAGAGTGAAAAAGGCCATAGTCACTTGCACAATGAAGGGTTGGGAGCGACTGGGAGGCTCCAACCACTCTCATAGGCCTCCATCCATGCGACTAGGAAGTACGACTGGAAAAAAGAAGGTCTAAGGTCTGGAAAAATTCAAACAACCATAAGGACTAGTGAACACTGAACCTAGGCGGTAAAACAGGCTGATGACAATGGCATATAAAATTCGTTGAATTGATATATGTGCATTAAGTTTTACAAGTGGGTATGGCATGTATGGTGTATAATATGAAGTGCATATGTTGTGATGGGACATATGGAAAGTGAGTATGTTGAATCAATTACGACTATATATTATACATATTCTTGATATGTTGGACTCATAATTTTAAAGAAGTGCTTGTAGTATGGTGTGTGTCATTCACTCCCTTTTATATGGTAATGAAATTGTATGGAGATATACTTGAGAGCCTATATCTTTAATTGATGTTTTTTGAAGACATAGCCAGTCAACTTTATTGCAAAGAAATCAAGGTTTTTGTTGCCATTATTGTAATTATTTTGAGCACAGATTAGATTATATGACACATTCACTTATATCTATAATTGGAGTGGTTTTCTCCAGCAAAGAGAACTACCATGAGTGGTTCAGGAAGATAAAGCACACCTTGATTTTTAACGAGTTGTGGAAATGAGTTTGTGAGGAGAAGGAGGCAATCCTCCTGAAAAGACCAATTCAGACAAGGAGCTTGCCGTTTGGGGAAAAAAAACAAGGACTATGACTTGATTGAAACCTCATTAAATAAAGAGGTGAGTCATCATATTTTTCCATTTTCAAATGATTTTGAAGCCTTAAATAAGTTGAAGGAATTATATGACTCACACTTTGAGCTTGAATTTGTTCAACTGATGATCAAGTTGTTCAATATTGAGTTGAAAAATGATGACCCTCTTTCCTTAGCATCAGAAATGAGATCCATCATGCATGACATAAAATCCACTGGTGTTGAAATATATGTTCCTCTCACTGTGTATGTCAAGGCACTATATCCCACTTATTCACATTATCTCGAGTCATTACAAGCAAGTGGAAAACTTAAGGAGATTTCCTTTGAATCCCTTGAGAAGAAGTTTCCTAAAAGAGAGAAGTATTTTGGGAAGAAGAGAAATCATGCACAAGATTCTCATGGAGTAAGAGGTGGCTAAAGAGGATGAGGAAGGAATGATTTAGAAGTAGGGGGCTAGACATTTCCAAGGAGAAAGGTCTGATCTTCATTGTATACGATGAAATATAAATGGACATGATGCTTCAACATGTAAATTGAATTGGGACACAATCAAGCAAGGAAGAAATGAATAAAAAGGTAAAACACCTGGTAAATGGAAAGGAAAATCACCTGAGTAACTGAAGACTTATTTAATGCTTCACTTAGTTCATGGAAATATGCTTGGTTGCTTGATTCAGGAGCAACTTTCCACTTGAATTTCAAAAGAAATTTCTTTGAAGAACTCACTAACAATGTTGATGGAGCAATCTAATTTGTAGACAAGTCAAAACTCAAGCAATCAGGGCTTGGCATTATCATGATCAAATTACCTGGTAATCAAGAATTTCTTCTACATGATGTTCTATACCTCTCGGAGTTGAGGATAAAATTGTTGTCTTTGGTACATATTCAGCCAGCAAGTCCACTCCATTCACATATTTTATGGCATGGTTGAGGCTAGAAAAGCATCATATCACTAGCTTGTCATTACTAGGATAGAAAAAGAAAGACTTCTGAAGCTACATGGAACCTCTACTCATGCGCATAAATTTTAACACAGTTCTCACTTTGATGAAGGTACACTTCCATCAAGTCTTTTATGACATGATATATTTGGACATTTGAACTATGCCAACCTTCGTTTGTTGAAGAAAAATGGTGTTATTGGTTTGCCTACAATTCCTAGGAAATTTAAGCAATGTGATGCTTGTATATTAGGAAAGCACAACAAATAATCATTTCTTGATTCTCATTCTGGAGGACATAGAAATATTGAACTCATTCATACTTGATTTGTTTGGCCCAATATATCTTCCTTATACAAATGGTAATAAATATATGATGACATTTATTGATGATTACACCAATATGTGTTGGGTGTATTTAGTGAAGAAAAAATATGAAGCTTTTGAAACATTCAAGAACTTTTATGCATGGATTGAAAATGATGCACAATATCATATTGGCTCTATTCGTACTAATAATGGAAAAGCATATACTTCAATTGAATTTGATAACTATATTCACCAACATGGGATCAAACATCAAACAATCGTGCCTTATAATCCCTGACAGAATGGAGTAGCTGAAAGAATGAACATGACAATCTTAAATATGGTACGTTCAGTGATGTTTTTCAAGAATTTTAAGTCAATGTTTTGGGATGATGTAATTATATGTGTTGTATATATAAAGAATTTGTTTCCATGTCATTCTATTAAAAACAAAACTCCCTATGAAGTGTGGCATGGCCACATTCCTTCGATAAGGCATCTTATTGTTTTTGGTTCCTCCTGTTATACCTTGATATCTAAGGAACAAACAAACAAACTTGGTACAGGGAGTTGAAAATGTATCTCCTTCGGGTACTCAAATACCTCCAAATCATACCATCTTTATAATGAAGTAAATAAGAAATTTATAATATCTAGAGATGTGATCTTTCTTGAATCTTCCAAGACGTACAATTTTGTTGAGCGACAACTTTATCACTTGGATAGATTTAGAAATGAAAATATTTTTTAAGAGTTTGATAATGACATTCACATCTTGAAGGGGGGATCCATGTATTGGATCAATCTGTGGAATCTCCTTATGAAGCACTCTCTCCCCCGCATGAAGCTCTGGCCACTAATAAAGAAGACACTTTGAGTGATGTGATTGAGAGAATTGGGAGGCTAAATATTGATTCAAACTCATCTCAGCCAATTGAGTAGCGTAGGCCATCTCAAGGAGGTCATCCAAATTGGCTCACAAAGACACATAAAAATGTTTGTCCTGATTAGGTTGGAAACATAGGAACAAGAAGCTCAACCAGACAGAATGGAGGTGATGTAGATGATCCTAATTCACATGTTGATATGGAAGCTTCTTATGATTGTGAACTAAATTTGTCTACCGATTTTGAACCAACTTCCTTCAAATAAACTACTTCTCATGATGAATGGAAAGAAGTGATGCAAAAATAATATGATTCTTTGATAAAGAATGGCACTTGGAAGCTAGTTTATCCTCCATTGGGAAGCAAACCAATTGGATGCAAGTGGGTCTTCAAGGACAAGTATAAAGTAGATGGCTCAATTTACAAGCATAAAGCTAGGCTTGTGGAAAAGGTTTTGCACATAAGGAAGGGGTCGATTATGAGGATACCTTTTCCCCCACAAAAAAATTGGTTGCCATCTATGTAGAAATTAATGTGTAGATTCAACATTGCTCATGAAATTTACTAAATCACAAGACTTGAAGCTACTCTATTGATCTATAGAAGTTAATTCACCATCTAGAACACAAATCATAGACATGCAGAAGGAAACGTCTCACATGCACATATATTTATCTAGGGGAAATAAACTACTCAAAACCCCTCCCTATATGTATTGGATTAATCAAATAATAGAGATGAAATACATATGCTTGCTCAAACTTGAGCACACCCTTCAAGTGTATAGTCTGTCCCCTTTCTTGACTAACTGACTCTGGCCAAAACTTAGCCAATTTTGAAACCCTTCAAGCTCATATTTCCTTGTGCATTTCCTCCAGGAAATTGGCCCCTACTATTTAGGAATTTCCCAACATTGAATTCCACAATTCCTCTAGGTCCTTCCTCTGATTGCATGCACCACCTATAGACATTGGAACATGCTACAGTGGATACTACACTGCCTTAGAATATCCATCTCAACTGGGTAACTCAAATTATCTGTATGCAATAATTATTTTAGGTTGATTGACCAATTAATTGTTTGATCACTCAGTGTGGTTGAATTTCCACTTCCACAACTTGACCGCCACTAGTTCTTCTGACATTTAGAACTAGTTTAACTAAAAATAACTCAAATTAACTAAAATAGATTGCTGCAAATTAGCAATAAAACATATTGAAATAAAATCAAGCTTCCCCAAATCGAATTAAAGGAGTTAACTAAGTGGCAAGTTCCATGTCACCTCAGTTAACTACCTCCAAGATTTCTGTTGAAATAGAAATTCGAATTTTCTCTAGTTTGACCAAGGCAAAGTCAAATTAATATTTTCTTGCTTCATTTTCAATACTACCTCTCAGTAAGAAAGGGATTATCAAACACCCCTATCCTACACCTGTGGAACTCAAACTTCCCTCTTGACAAGGCCTTTGTCAAAATATTAGCATCTTGTTCCTCTGTCGGAATGAACTGCAACAACATAATCTGCCTTTTCACACAATCTTGTAGATGGTGATACCAGATATCAATATGCTTGGATCAATAAGGAAAAACAAGATTTTCAGAGATTTTGATGCACATTTGATTATCACAGTAAATCACAGTTAGATCCATTATTTGACCAAACATGCAAACAAGTATCTTTCTCATCCAAATCACCTCACATGCTGCTTGACTTGCAACCATATATTATGCTTCTATCGAGTTGAGTGCCATAGATCTTTTCTTCCTATCATACCAAGAAACCACTGCAGACCTAACATTGAAAATTCCTCTTCATGTACTTTTCTAGTTTGATGGACTCCCTGACTAATCTACATCGGTAGTGCCTCTGAGGTACCGTAGAACATGCTTAGCTTCCCTCCAAAACAGTTCAGTTGTCCTAACCATAGTTTGGCACAACTAGTTGACTACAAAGCACATGTTTGGTCATGTGTTCATAAGATACATGATTGAACCCACCAATTGTCGGTAAACAGTCACATCCACTTCCTCACTTGAAATGGCATCGTCTTTCCTCTAGTTGGTTGCTAGATGAGTATCCATGGGTTTGCACCTATCCATGTGGAACCTATGAAGTATCTCATTGGCATACTTTCCCTAAGAGACAAAAAATTCCCCATCACCTTTCCATAATTCCAATCCAAGAAAGTAGTGCATATGGCCCATGTACTTCATCTCAAACTCTCTTGAAAGGTCCTCCTTGCAAGATATGATCAATTGCTCATCACTAGTCAAAATCAAGTCATCAACATATAAAACAATAATCAACAATTTACCTTCTACCAAAATATGATAGAGGTTTGCATCTGCTCCACTTTTGGTGAAGCTTAAATCGGTGAGATAGTTATCAATTTTGGTGTACCTTGCACGGGGTGCTTGCTTGATACCATACAACACTCACTTGAGTCTGCACACATAAGAATCTCAATCAAAATTCTCGAAGCCTTTTGGTTGCTTGATGTACACCTTCTCCTCAAGAACTCCATTGAGGAATGACATTTTCGCATCCATTTGGTGGATCGTCCACCCCATCTATGTAGCCAGAGCAAGGATTGATTTGATGGATGAGTACCTTGCTACAGGAGCAAAGGTATCCTCATATTCAATCCCCTCAACCTGAGAGTACCCCTTGGCCACAAATATGACCTTGTAATTTTCTATGCTTCCATCTACTACATGCTTCACCTTAAAGATCCATATCGAACCCACAACTAATTTTTCTTTTTATCTTAGGATCACTTCCTAAACACTGTTCTTTACAATGGATTCATAATCCTTCACCATTGCATCAACCCATGATAGTTTCTCTACTGCTTCCTCGAAAGAGGATGACTCCGTCTCTACTAGCTCAGTCATTAGAGCCATGTAGCCAGTGTACCAATCTAGTGACCTTCTCTATTTGCGCTGATTTGAAGGAGCACCCACATTCTCCTCACATCCTACACAAGTCTCTGAGCTTCTTTGGTCCTTTTCATGCCTTATTTGGATGATTCTGCTTGAGTGGTTGTCTCCACTCTCTACTCCTCAACTTGTGGCTATTCCACAACATCCTAAGGCTCCTTCTTTGGAGCTAAAAGATCCTCCTCTAGTGGGATCTAAATATCCCTCTCAAGAGAGCACAACATGGCTTTGTCTTCATCAAATTTTACATCCCTTCGTGCAAATATCATTCTAAGGGATGGAAAGTACACACGGTTTTTGTGGGGAGTTTCTATGTAACCCAAAAAAACCCCCAATTCCACTGCCAACTCTAGCTTCTTCCTTGATTCTTTGGAGACGTGGCAGTAAACAGTGGCTCCAAAAATCCTGAAGTGTGACACATCTGGCTTCCTCCCCAGGAAAACCTCCTCCAATATGATCATGCCAAGAATCCAATGAGGACTCTTGTTCTGTAAATAGACAGCTATGTTGGATGCTTCAACCCACAAGTGCAGAGGAAGGCTTTGGTCATGAAACATCGCTCATGCTACTCCCACAATAATACAATTCTTCCTCTCAGCCACCCCATTCTATTATGGATTGTGGGGTGCTGTCAACTCTCGTTGAATGCCTTCTTTTGAATTTTTTGTTTTAAACTCATTCTACATGTGCTCACCTCAATTATCGATCTTGAGAGCCTTCACCTTCTTGCCCATTTATTTCTCCACTAGTGCCTTGAACTCTAAGAACTTGGAGAAAGTTTGATCCTTCTTCTGCATGAAGAATATCCAACACTTCCACAAGAAGTTATCAATAAATATGATAAAATATTTTTTCCTGGCAGTGGAGGCCTTCGAGAAAGGTCCACGGACATTAGAGTGGATCCTTTCAAGGACTGCATGTGCTCTGCTACCTTGATCATGGAAATTGGCTTTTGCATACTTCCCCAAGGTACACCCTTTGCATATATCATGTTGCTCTAGTGCTCCTTTAGAGAGGCTTGTGGTAATCTGTTGCATAATCTTCAAAGCACCATGATACAAATGGCCAAGTCTTAAATGCTAAAGTTCACTGACAACGCAGCTCTACACCTTCTCCACCTTTGTGCTCATTGTAATACAATCCTTCACATCTATATTGTAGAGGTTCTGCACATGAACCCCAATCTTCTTCACCTATCACATGGCTATGTGTCTTGGGAATTCCTTTCCTTTTCTAAAGATCACATCATAACCACGGTCCTCCAAAACTGCAATGGAGACAAGGTTCTTCTTTAGACCCAGAATAAACATCAAATCCTTGAGTCTAAGAGGGGAGCCCGACTCCCTTTCAGAGTTGATTGTACCAATCCCAATCGCATTGTACCTTCCATCATCTCCCATATTGATGTGCATCTAGATATCTTTCTCCTCCAAATCACTGAAAAAAAATATCTATTCCCCATCATATGGAATGAGGCACTGTTTTCCAGGTACCACACACTTCCCATCACTATGTTGGCCATGCAAGTAATGAGAGTAAAGTCAAGCTTGACATGTGAAGCCTGTTGAGATTTTCTGTTTCATACAAAGTAGGAAAAAATCTCTAATGTGTGACAACAATAGGAATTTGTTGCTAGATTAGCTCTAGGTTGTTGGGAGAGAGTTAATGCATCCTATATTTGTTGTGAGAGGATTGATGAGGCAGTTAGATTCTCTTAGCTATGAAACAGGTATCCATACAGATTGTTTTAGTAGTGAGAGTTTGTGAGGAAATAGATTATTTTGTAATCTCCTGTCTAATTAATAAATATTGCAGATGCCTATGTTTGGTGGACATAGCCCAGATTGGTTGGGTGAACCACGTTAATCTGTTGTCTCCTGTGCTGGTTATTTGTTGTGTATATTGATTTTTTGTTTGCTGCACACCTTTTGCCTCTAACAAATGGTATCAAAGCATGTTGGAGGAGTCGTGTGAGCCTGCAGAAGCTTGTGTGGAGGTGGAGCGCATACTCCCTTACCTGCTGATACGCAGTTGATTGCTGGTGGCGCATTGCTGGAGTGCTGGTGCGTGGAGGTATTCCGCTGGGCAAACCAAATCAGTATTCATTGATTGTTGGTTTATTCGTTGAGTGAAGGTGCGCATAATTGTCGGACTGCTAGTGTGTATTTTCAAACCTGCGTGAAGTTTATAAGTTGACACTTGCTGGCCGAGTTGAACTTCTGTGCATATAGATTGTTGGCGTATGACAATTGCTCACAGCAACGTGCTGGAGTTTTTTCTCAATTGCGTGGAGGTGCGTGGTTGAACTGCTGTTCAACTGCGTAGAGGTGCGAGTTTTTTTTTTTGAACCTACGTGGAGCCTACAATTATTGCGTGAGGGTGCTATGATGCGTATGACTACTGTGTATGTTTGCTGGAGTGAAGTTTGTGCATATGACAATTTGTGCTGGTGCGTACGAAACTTGCTGCGTGGAGGTTCGCAGAAGTAACTTACTGTGTGGAGGTATTTTCAAACTTTTTTATGCTGGTGGTGTGCCTCAAACTTGTTTGTACTGATGCGTAATTATAAATATTGGGCATGAACTGTTGTTTCCACATTGGTTTTAGTAAATAAATTATAAATTTATTTACTTTTATGTTTATACATAATAATTTATCTCTGCTATGCAAAGGGTTTCTGCGAAAGGTTTTTTGGCACAAATTCTCAACATTATATATATGGCATAATTGTATTACTATTGAGTCAAATTTAAATTGCAGAATCTATTACCATACAATAACCTCAGTCTTGCAATTGATAGATTCGACTCAACTTGTTTGAGAGTTCATGAATACAAAGGCAGTAAGGCATAGGCATTTTTTGAGATTAACTTTTTTTTTTTTTAAGTTGGATTTTGGAGATTATTGTTTTTGGTTGATATAAGATGGCGAAAACTCAGAGTGCCCGGTTTGAAATTGAGAAGTTTAATGGAAAAAATAATTTTGAGATCTGGAAGGTGAAGATGTACGATTTTCTTGTCTAACATGGTGTGGCAAAGGCGTTGTTGGGCAAATCCAAACAGCCTTACAACATCATAGATAATGAGTGGGCCGAGATGGATGAAAGAGAAATAAGTGATATTCGACTGTGTCTGGCTGATGATGTCCTGTTTAATATCGTGTCGGAGACAACAGCTACTGGTTTGTGGATGAAACTGGAGAAACTGTACATGACCAAATCCTTAACCAATAGGATTCTCCTAAAGCAACAATTGTACAATTTGCAAATGAAGGAAGGTACATCGATTGCTGATCATTTAAATGCTTTTAATACTCTTTTGGTGCAATTACAAAGTATAGAAGTAAAAAATCAATCTGAGGATAAAGCTATTACTTTATTGTGCTCATTGCCCGAGTCATGGGATCATTTTGTTACTTCTATAAGTCT
>APFE030204729.1:7892-29220 GCA_000404065.3 Pinus taeda
CCTTAAAATTAATCATGATCCCCTGATCATGTGTTCGGATCTGTGTATGCCTGGATCCCATATCTTGTGTTGCAACTTTCCATTTGTCGCTGCTTCTGTCTATTGTTCTTCTCCAGGTCTCCATGTCTTATGTTGCCTTGCTCCACTAGCTGCACTCTCACAATCTTCTGATGTCTTTCTTTTGCTGCTTCCCTTTTGTTTTATTGTTGTTGGTCTCTTCCGAGATTCCTTCATCATCATCCACCTCATCATTTCAATTTCTTTGTCTAAGAGATTTTCTCCAGCATCTTCAATAAGACCTGTACTCACAAAACAATTGTTAGAATAAAAATTATAAGGCTTCAATGCCCCCATAGATTTTGCTGCTGCCAGTGTTGTCACTATGGATGTTGTTGCCTCCCAAACTTCCTGTGCCTCTGCAACATTCCTTTGCTTGTCACTTGCAATTTCATCTGCAACTTTTTTATCTCGTTCAGATGTCTCCAACAAATATTTCAGCATTTCATCAACATGCTGCAAGTTAACTCCAGCATATACTCCATCTTCCCCTTCGACAATCCTCTGAAATTGTCCATCATCCTCTTGATTGATTTTGGGAATCAAATCAAGTTCTTGAAATACTATAGCTTCATCTTGTACTACTGTAGCAGCTCCAAAATTTTCTTCAGGACTCAGCAAATCTTCACTGGATTTCTCCTCAGCTTTCTCTAATAACACTTCAGTATACTGCTTTGAGTTCTTTTCCGACTCCTCTATCATCACATCAGTATGTTGATTTGCATTCACCATGAGATTGTTAGCTAGTCTCGCTTTTTTACCATCTTCTGCTTCATGAATGTCATTCATAAAAACTCTATTCCCTTGCTTCTTTAGCAAATTAATCTTCACATAAGTCCTCTGTCTCTCCAAATCTCTTCTCTGCAGATCTAGTTTTCTATACAATTCAACAACTTCCTTAGGAGTAGAACTTGGAAACTTCACACGATTTTCCATATCGTCCTTAGTGCTTGACCCATCATCAGCTGGTCCTTCTTTCTCTGCATCAATATCCTGATTAGATTCCTTCTTCTTCATCTCCTTCAGAGATCTTGTTATCTCATCATCGATCTGAACAACCTTCAGATTCAGCTCTTCTTGAACAAATTCTAAAGCTTGTTCATCTCCTTGTTCTGTACCTGCAAACATGCCCAACTTATTAGTTTTTAAATCACAAGACTTTTTAGTCTTGACTGCTTCCTCCATTATTTCACCAATGGAAACCTCCTCTTCCAACTCAACTACTCTGAGTTCTTCTCGTCTCAACTGTACATCCATTATCTGATCCAGCTTCCTCAGCTCCCCTGTTAACTGCATGCTTATCTGTAAATCTCTTTTTTGTTGTAGCCTCTGCCACTTCACTCTCTTCCTCATCAGTAAACAATGTTTCTGGTATTTCACATTTTCTCGTAATAACTCCATCAATAGCTTAAGATGAACTGCTATCTTAGCTTTCTCTTTCTCATACTCTTCCTGAGTCAACTATTATCTTATGCCATTCGCCTTGGCATATTTCTTCTCTTTTCTATTGTGGCCTCTTTCTGAACCTCTGCTCTCTCCTTTATGACTTTCAGTAGTCATCTTCTTCGCCATGAGTTCCTCACCTATGAGTTGCATGAAGCCTCTACAATAGCAAACTCTCTTGCTGCCACTTACCTCACCAATCCTTCCGTCCGGATCTGGTCTTTTGGTAATCATTGGTCCTCTACTAGAACCCTTCGAGCATCCTCTACTCCTCCTATAGGCTTCTCTCATCTGCAACTTTATTCAACCTCTGTTGAATCTTTAGGTTCTGCCACATTTACTTAGAATCCCTTGCTGGACTCCTTTATCACTGCACTCTAGCTGTAATCTACTTATTCCCGCTGAGATTTCTTCATTATGCCTGTAAATCGAATTATCAAGCATAACCTTTAAACCAGAGATAAATAAAACCTGTCAGGTCACCTTTCAAGATCCTGTTATTCTTGTTTCACTTCCTCAACTGCACTGCATCTCTGTGCTTCAACATTCATGAGTTCCAAAAATCTAACATTCATTCATCACATGCAATTAACTTAACTTAAAAACTTGAACCTTCAAACAGAGTTATTCCTGTCCTTATTCAGAAAACAAACAAATATATTCAACAGAGCATTCTAGCTCTGATACCACCTGATGCAAGCCAAGGCCTGCAAATACCAGGATCTTCAAACACCATGCTTATAAACATGCATCTTGGATATCTTTTATTACAAGCTCCCAGTAAGTGTCCTCAACTCCTTTTCCCTGATTGATAAGTTCCCTGAACTGGTCATCATAAGCACTTGAAGATATTACAGCTTTTTCAAAAATTGTAGGATTACTAGTAATGCCACGAACTCCACTCTGAATAAGTGGCTTCAAGTCTCTAACTGGACGCCTAAGATTGTCATAGTAAGGACTCTGTCCCTGCTTCTCATAAAGCTCATGTAAAATTGTTTTATTTTCCACTTTAATCTTTGGTTTTGCCAGTGTACACTTCAGCCTCGAAAGCTTTTGGGCCCCCGCATCCCTTCTGGAATATTTAATTTCAGTAAGCAACGGTGGGGCTGAAAATATCTTTTTATTATTCATGAATGCCTCATTGCCAAACCCGATTGCCTGCCTAAATACCGGAAACCTGGGCAGACTTCAATTGCTATGGTTGTCATCGTTGAACATTCGAACTCCAACCTTCCATATCTGTTGAAAAGACCCTCAAGATCACGTGTACGGTGCAAGAAGACAGTCGGCCAATCTAGAGTCGTGTGTTTCCAGAATGGTCATCATAGTGGGGCATTTTAATCACGTTGAAACAGAGGCACCTTGCATAAATCGAATAAGTTTCAATCGAAATAGAAAGGAAAGCAATTTAAACAAATGTGTGGATTTTCCCTGTGAAGTTTGACAATATATATAAAGGATGAACCAATTTCACTGACTAACTGCGGCAGAGGTAACCCAAATGACAACCATAACGCCAATCTTCAATCTTCAATTGCGCCTTGTCCCACGTATTGATGCATGAATTGTTCTTAAATTAAACATTGACCTCACAAGTTAATGATCGATAGCCTTGGAATTACCAATTAATTCTTAACAGTCATTACGTCTGGCACTTCACTTCAAATGGCGCGTTCTCTTCAAAATCTGCAAACCTTCAAACAGTATAAGTCGATATTGCAACATCAATCCCTTCAACTATGTACAGAGATTCTTCTATTACAGAGTTTATCATAGGAATGGATTCAGGATTCAACATCTTCCTACCAATTGGAACAGAATTTCAATACAAGTCAAATTCTTCATAAATAAACCCAATTGGAAATCAAGGTGCAGGCAGCCGTCTAAATTACTCCCATACACAGTAAAGTATCAATGCGGAGAATAGGAAGGCATTTCCAGCCTTTCAATACACAGTACAATAAATATTCAACGCTTCAATACTTAGTAAAAATAAACTATTGTATACATGCATGTTATGAGAAAACCATTGCACTAGAAACATTGGAGAGTTTCAAAAATCATACTTTGGCACTCGCTCCCCCTCTCTATGAGAGCTTTAGCTGCCTCTTTATTTATATATAATAATGGATAGGTCTTCTCAGACCTTATCTCTTACAAAACGCAGGCTTTACATAACGATTTAAAGCATAAAAGCTTTATTACAACTTATCTATCTATGATATAGATAGTATCTCTACTCTTATCCCCTTATTTTCTCAACTAATCCCATACATAGAAATCCTATCCTAAATTTTGCTCCTATTTTATTGAAAATAACAATTTAATTTATAAAATATTAAAAATTACCACACCCCCCTTTTATCACATATTTACAAATGAAAATGGTCTCTTTATTTATATATAATAATGGATAGGTCTTCTCAGACCTTATCTCTTACAAAACGCAGGCTTTACATAACGATTTAAAGCATAAAAGCTTTATTACAACTTATCTATCTATGATATAGATAGTATCTCTACTCTTATCCCCTTATTTTCTCAACTAATCCCATACATAGAAATCCTATCCTAAATTTTGCTCCTATTTTATTGAAAATAACAATTTAATTTATAAAATATTAAAAATTACCACACCCCCCTTTTATCACATATTTACAAATGAAAATGGTCTTGATACCCCTGCATCAATAAATACTTTAAATTATAAAAAACCACTTAAAAAAATACATGAATTAATCTCTATGTACATAATATTTATGGATTTGGGATTACATGTGGAAGAATAAAAATGATTTTAATCAATTTAAGAAAAGAGAACTTGCCAATAACCTAAAATATGTAAATAGATATATCCATACGAGGGTAATATAGGTGTAAAATATACATATATAGTATTTATGGTCAAGATTATTTGTACGTAACTATACAATTTTTTTTCTTTACATTGAATTAGAATGGTTATCTAAGGTAGGCTATCTATTTTTAGATAAAGTATTATCATAGCAAAGTAGCATATTTTCTTAAAATATAATAATGGCTATCTTAAACAGGTAGTGAAGGTTGATTTTTAATTTTAAATGGTGGTTTTCCTAAGGCAACATGTTTAAGTTTGGATTTTTTAATGTATAAATATTAATATTAAATTAATCTCACAATGAATATGAAATACATAAATTTGGTGAATTATATAAGGAGTTGTCTATAATGCGACTTTTTTGGAGATTCCGGTGACGGAATCCGGCGGACGGAATGCGGTTAAATCTTTGTTTTTTAGCAGTTAAAATGTTTTAACTGCATATTTGGATTCAGGCCTGGAAAATCCCGGGAGCCATTGATTGTGCAGAAACTAGCTATCAAACTTGGGATTCCAATGATTGCTGCCAGATTTTGACCGGAAAAATCCGCCGTGAAGGCTTCAAAAAGTTCGTTATAGACACTGCATTATTAATGAACTATTATAAATTATTTTTTATATTTTTTATTTCACAAATTTTATAAAACATTAAATGAATAAATATTATAAACATTTAGAAAATAAAAATAGTTACCACATTAATATGTTTTTGGTAATGACCCAGATGCAGGTGATTATCCAGGTAATTAAAATGATAAGAGGATCGAGTGGTGGAAGCGATGGCCACATGGTCGCCTGTGTCTTCCCCCATGCCAACCTGAGACACATTCAAGGCACCTTGTAGCTACCATTAAATGAGTCCCAAGGCCGAGACAACTCCACTACACTCATAGCCATGGCATCTGCAGATCATTATGCAATCCCTCCCCCCTTGTTCCATTGTGTTTTCCCTCTGCAAGCCGCAGAGCCCTGCTCACGCACTGTAACAGGTAGCCAATGTTGGCTGTTAAGTTGCATTGACTTGGTTAATAGATTTCATTATTCTCATACCAGGCTCTGCAACTTAGCTCCGGCTTCGACCTCCTTTGTCCATCCTTTGCGCAATTATTCCACCAACTCCTTTGCTGCTAACCTAATTTCAATCCTGCCATGGCTCGCATCCGACATTAAATGCGAAGCAGGAGAGGAGGCACTCGCGGCAAAAGCATTCACCCTCCTACAATGCCAAGCCCTGACTCTGTCTCCCCTGCATCTTCAGCTCACAATCCCAATCCACATAGCTCATTCTATGGCCGATACCTAGACACCTGAAGTGGAAGGGGAAGAGCTAGGCTGCAAGGTACTGGACGAAGGGATGTTGCGGTTCACACAACCAATTTTCCCCTTCCTCAGCATCCAGCTCCCCATACCACTCAATTCCATTTCCGCGGCACCTTGAATCGACCCGTAATCACCACCACTGTTACTATTACATTCTCTGAAGAAATTGACCCACTAGCACCTCCACCTGAACACACTAATGAGCATAATAGGGCAGCACCAAGCAACAACGACATTCGTAGCCTAGGCAAACAGCAACCCGACGAAGATAGAGCCACCCTGCATGGCAAAGCGCTGGCTGGCAATCAGCAAGCTGTAGAAAGCAACCTTGGTGACACGTAGGCTTCAGGCAACCGACAGGGCGACACGTCTGGAATGCATGCGGGCATGGGTAGCACTGAGGGCGTCCATCCAACTCATGGTAGGGACACGTCAGCCAAAGAAGATGATTGGTACAAATATGCATGGTGGATCAAAGGAGAACCGACCCCAGACAATCTCTAGTCTCGACACTTGGCAACCAGGTGTCGCCTTTTTTCCAAGGTGGATGCTTCTCATGCTGATTGGGCATTTATGATTAAGTCTTTGTTTTATGGTTATGTCTATGGAGATGTTCTACTGTTTTTTGGCCAAAACTGATAACCACTATGTGGGTCCTTTTGATTTCATGGATTGGTTTCCCCTCTGTTGGGGCAATCAAGGCTAGACAGTATTATTTTGTGATGAATGATGCTCAGTACTATTGAGGCCATGCCTCTTTGTAATTACTTTTTTGTATCATATTAATAGAACAATCTTACTTAGAAAAAAAACATGTTTTTGGTAATGACTAAATTGTTATATATGTTAAAGAGTATATAAATTTAATTTTATCATATGTTATTTATCTGTGTAAAATTATGTTTTTTAGAAAATTAATGGATTAAATAGGATAGAGAGAATTTGTTAATATGTTATTGTTAGAATGAAACTCAAAGTATTATATGAATTACTCTTTAAGTATTCATGAGTTATTCTATATATATATATAATATATATATATATATATATAATATATTATATATATATATATAATTTTTAATATTTTTTAATATTTTAATAAAATATAAATATAAAATAAAGTAATATTAAAATTCTTAATTTATATATCTTAATTTTAATAATTAAGAAGAAAAAAAGTAAATAAACTATATAATTATATTTGACAATAAATTTTTCACATCCTTGCAACATTATGTTGTTTCCAAAAGTTTACATATATATCTAATATCTACTTTCTAAAATATTCTTTCATTGAGCTTTAAAAGCATCTAAGATTTTCATTAGAAGTGGAAATATCATTTTGTTTTTACAATGCTCTATTATAAAATATTTATAATATCTAGTCATTTCCATTCCTCATTGAGAGAAATTCATGGTTCACTGAAATTCTCTATCAAGAGTAGAGATATATCATCCCCTAGATATAGATCAATCAAGGCACCACTTTGAGTGTCACTTATTCAATTTCTCAATTAGCCCTATGTGCTACATGAGAGGCTCAAAAATTATAATGGTAAATAACAAAATTAACCTATATCGTACTAGTGAAAACTTGATCTAATTGTCAATTCTACTCATTTATAAAATAAAATTAAAAAAGCTAAAAATATATAACTTTACTCACTATACTTTATTTACATAAAAATCCTCACAAAAGTTGCTTTATCAACTCTATTACCCTCACACCCATATATTTAAACACCCAACCACAACCCATTCCCTCATAAACCAAAAAAAACAATTAAATAATTCAGCCCCTGATATTTACTCACATAATTTAACTTAACTTAAAAAGAACCCTCATTCTTTTAATACCATCTAATATATTAAATTATAGCTTTCCATTGAATTCTCAAAAAGTCTAACCTTGCAATGGTATTTAGATTTTGGTATAATGAAGTTCATTTCAGTAATATAATCAAATTGGAGATCCACTTTTTATTTTAATTTAAAATTAATTGATTATTGTTTTCTTCATTTTATGTCTGTTCCAACGAATCAACATGGGTTGACTGTTGAGTTTCCTAGTCAAGATAATGTTTTCGGCTATCGTTTTCATTCAAATATATAAGTTGGTTCTATGTTTGAACGCAGGACGATGTATTAATGGTATATGAGGCTGATTTTTTGAATGCTATATGAATAATACGAGATTACCGAAATCAATCCTTTATTCCATCTTTAATTACCTTTTTATAAAACATTAATCGAAGAGAAATTAAACTAGTTAATTGAAAAATCAATCTTATAAATATATATATGCATGAAAGAAGAGGCGAAATGAAAGACACGTGAATACGGCCACAGGGACTTTAATGTCCAATCCCATGGCCTTTCCTCACTCCACGTGTGTCTTACGATTCAAAGGCAATTCCATTGCATTCGAAAAGAAATTCAAAACAAAAAATCACGGAGGTGTCACGGAATCCTTCGAGTTTTTCATAGTGTTTAAGGCCTCGACATGTCTCAAATCTTCAGACTCGGTTACTCGCATTTTTCATTTTTGACTGATTCATTCAACACCTTATCTGGTAAATTTCAATTAGTAAGTTTTTCCAGGGTTCATTTGATATGGTTATACTAGGTAATCATTTGCTTGGCTTATTTTTCTAAAACAACCATTCGTCTCCGCTCCGCTGCCAGAGCAATCACATTACGGCACAGTCAGTACAGTCCAAAAATCATGGATAATATTTCTTGCAGCTTTCTTTTGTCACTGCAAGTTACGAAGAATAGTCATTGCCATTATTGTGAAACCGAAAAGTCAAGGGAGACTCACGACACACCATCGACACTTCGCTGTGGGTGTACAAAATTAAAGTTCAGAAACGCATCGTTTATATTTGATCTCTACAGCATCGACACTTCATTGTGGGTCTCCAGAATTAAAGTTCAGAAACGTAACGTTTGACCTCTGGTGTATTTATTTAGTTACTATGCGCATTCTTTAATCATGAGTAGTAGTATTTAACAATTTTTAATTTATTTAAAGAGTATAAAGTACATAACTCAAAAACATAAAATGATTACATTATTCATATGTGTAATAAATGATACTGCAATGCTATAACTCTATGAGCATCACACAGCATGACAAACCCTAATATTATGGAAACATTATTTTTGCTTCCTCTTTAACCAACCCTAACCCAAGCCTACCTTCCATAGCTTGTCAATATCATAAAAAAGATTACGCAACTAAAATGTTGGCCCAGTGAAATTAATTATATGTCGTGGGAACATCTACTACCATCCTTAGCTGGATTTATCCAGCTTCAGCTACCTTCTTCTCGCCTCCACATAAATTTAACAATGTCGCTTTAAATGACATCATGGATTCGCTCTAAATGATATCCATCCGTGCTATGGAGAGGGGGGACTTTTTTGCTTTAAATATATAGTTAATGCTGATTAAAAATATTGTAATACTTAAAACTTACAATATAGTTGGAGTTACGACAAAAAAAAATATTTAAAATATAGTTTATTTAAACAAATTCTTTGGTAATCGAATAGTGAAAATTAAGTCTTAAGAATCTAGGATGGAGGTGGTGGTGTTTTGGGTGCGTGGGTGTTTTGATAATGGGATAGTGAAGATTAAATATCAAGCATCTAGAATAGAGGTGGTAATGTTTTTGGATATGTTAAGCCGTTGTGTGACAGAGCTGAATACCTATTATTTTTAAATGTGAAAAGAGTTATTATGAGCACTCAAAAAAAAGTGTGGCTTTTAAAAAAAACTAAAACTGTGACTCTTATAAAAACTATTGTATCACTATAAAAAGAAAAGATACTATTATAAATATTGGAAGAGTGTGAATTTTTATTATTAATATGAAGAATGTGATGGTTACAGTTATTCTAATACTATTAATCCTCCATTAATGAAAAGAAATTTGTTTATTGAATTATTTTATTTAGTGTATACCATTATTTGAAACCTATGAAAAATAAGAAAATGTATAAATAAATATTATATAATATATAATTATATATGTTTGAATTATATTTAAATTAATTCAAAGCAAAAGATTAATAAAACAAAATATTTTTTAATGAAATGACAAAAAAAAGGTTTTAGGATTTTTAAATCTTGATACAACAATAATAGTAAACATAATAATAAATCTACCAACCTTATCAAAATCTAAGCATATCTTTAAATCACAAATCCTTAACTAATCCACCCTAAACATTTCAAATGAATCATATAAATAATATTGCACAATTAATAAAATTAATACACAATTAGATAAGAAATGTTGAAAATGATTAGATTACAGAAGTATGGGTTAAATTAGGTGGTTGTTGGAAAAATATAATTAGAAAAGTGGCAAGTTCATATCTACTAGAAGAAATTCGAGTTGGGATAAAAGGTCTAAAATATAACTACATCTAACTAAATTCTCTTGTAAGACGATAGTGGAAGTTAAGTCTTAGGCATCTATTATGGAGGTGGGGTGTTTTTGTATATGTTAGAAGGTTGTGTAAGGGTGCCAAGTGCCCATTAGTACTAGATGTGAAAGCAGTTGATATGAGCACTGAAGAAAAAGTGTGAAGTTGTCAAAAAAACTATAATATCACTATCTAAAAGGAAAAGGTACTTTTATGAACACTGCACGGGTGTGAAGTATCATTAATAGAGAGAACATACTTGCGCAAACAACATTTACAATATTTTTCCCCAATAATGCCATAGCCCCACTTGTGGGGGTGTCAAAATTGAAGTGGTTTTGCTGAATTATAACAATTATTTGGTAGAATGTGGCTTATCTAGCAGCATTCCACTTCAGTCTCACATCACATTTGTTTACAACAATTAAAATAAAGTCTATTTGTTTTAAAGTCTGGTTAGTGTCGATCCATGATATAAATCCTTTTATTATTCACAGGAAGAATATGATAGTTATAGTTATTCTGATATTGTTTTTATAACGAGGATTAATGAAAAGAAATTTTGTAAATTAATTAGATCGAGCGATGTAGAAATACAATACTTATTGTTTATGAAACATTGTTTGTTAAGTTGTTTATTTACAGTAGAGAACTACTGAGACCTAGAAAAAAATAAAGAACAATTGTAAATAAATATCATATTATAGAGATGTACAATTATGTATATTTCGAACTACATTTTAAACTAAGTAAAAGTAGAAAGATATAATTAATAAAACAATACAATTTCGACTGAGGTGACAGAGAAAGGGGGCTTTAGGATTTTTAAGGCCTCACCCCAGTGTCTGTTAGTCTATACGAAAGGACCCCTCTGATTTAAAAACATTAAGGTCCGTGAGGAATCGAAGTATTTTTCTAAGAAAAATTGTAACGGTAGAACATTACAAGATACAAACAATGAAATGTGTGTGTGTGTGTTGCTCCAATTTATAATCCACACTGGTATCTCTCTAATAAGGGAAAGAGATTGTTAATTACATAGTAACGATATAGGCAGACAAGAATGAAGCTTTAATTTATAGTATGTTGTAACAAAAGTATAATCAATTGTACACATTTCCTAAGTTATGGGGTCTAAAGAACTTTTATAAAAAAAGGGGTTGTAATGCTAATAGAAAGTAAAAATATAGACCACACCTTATACAGAATATTCCAGAAAATGGAAAATAAACATATTCTCGTTTTAAAATATTTTTGAATATATCGAATCATAAGATTGAAACTCTTCCCCTATTTTACAGACAAAATCAAAATCTAAACATATCCTTGGGTCATAGGGCCAAAACCTACCCCTTTTTTTTTAACTTACCAACCATAAATACTTCAAATGAATCATATAAATAATACTACATAACATATTCGAATTAATCCAATTAAAACTCAAAAAATAAATTCCCCAACAAAAAAATTAAAGACGTTTTAATAATGTTACGAAAACAAAATAACTAAAAAATTACATTTAGGATCATAAGGGTAAACCCTCACCCTTAAGTTAAATATTCATAAAAACAATAGGTTTGGCGCTAGCTAGTTACAAAAATTGACATATCTAAATATAATAATTACAAGAAGTTACTTTTAACCAAAAAAAAAAACAAGAAACCACCTAAGAGTTTAAGAAATTAGCCATGACCAAAGAGATTACCTAAAGTCATGTCAAGTGGAAGCGCACGAATGTCATCATCATGTCTGTTAATTGAGAGGCTTAATAGAGCTCCCGACAAGCGAAGGTGTACATGTGAATACCTCTAATTTAACTTGCATTCCAGAAATAACATTCAATCTTCTTGCACACTACTAAAATACTTGAATCGACATGCTCCAATGGGACACCTAAATGGATGAACCTAAAAGGAAGCAGTGAAAAAATATTAGAAGGTTTCTACAAAAATTATATAAGAATATAACCTGAGAGAAAACAAGCTATAATTTAAAAAGAAAAGAAGAAAACTTTCCATATCATTTTTTGTTGATGACAACCCATAATCACCTAGAAAATTAGTGAAGCAAAATGTGAAAAATGGGTTTAATCGAAAATAGTAATAGTCATTGTAAGTGCTACAAGTAGATAAAGCACTCAGTGAAACCATCGTTGGTTCCATTACTCTCATAACAAAGGGAATAATAAATCCATCAATAAGTTCAAATGAAAATGAAACCATCTGGATGGATAACAAAAATTCGAGGGTTACTGTGAATCAAAACAATGCAGAATTGTCACGGAAAACTAGTCAAAAGGAACATACATTGCATAACACGTTAAACTTTAACCTGCACCTATTGACGGCCAGATGTCGGCTAACCGGCTGGCCTAATTTGGACAAAGGAAAAGTGGTTATTGTTAACATTGTACAGCTGTTCATTGAAATTTTGAAATGTGCTTGCCAATTGATAAATCCTCGAGAAACTTCAGCGCATATTAGTAACAATGTATACAAATAATTAATTAAACAACAACGTCAAAACATTTAAGTCCAAAAAATATGCCAATTCCTTCGTTGATGTGCTTACCAAAGGTACATTTTTGGATCGGCGACATGATGCATATTATATGCAAAACTCTTGTGAACACCTTTTTATTTCTGCCCTTAATATTATACATAATTACATTCAAGGAGAATGTGTAGTTTTGATAGTGTATATTAACTATCCATTGAAAAAGAAATTGGGAATGGTTTTAGGGAATAATATGAAAACATAAAATTTTAACAATACAATAGTGAGAGAACATATTAAAATTTTTAATTATATATATTTGAAACTATGCATTCAAATTTTACTCTAGGAATAGAGAGAAAAACATCCAAAGAATACGAGTTGATATGTGTGTCTTACTTTATAAAACAAAATTACGAAATATTTGGGAGATGTTAGGAATAATATTAGAGCTTAAGTGACCACATGGGGGTGTTATTATGGATTGGAAAGAAGGGATTAAAGTTGATAACATTATTAACTTAATAAATTCATATATTTTAGAAATTGCATGTGAAAAAAGGAATGTAAATAGTGTACATAATAGAGACAAATATAATGAACAACACCTTGAAGAATCTGAACAAGAAATGTATGTGGAATTAAACAAAGATTTGAATTAGGATAGCAATCAAGATGTACAACTTGCACTGTTAGAGATTGTACAAATCTTGACAATAGAGTTAGCAAGCTACAAAATAGATAATTAAAATTTGTTAAAAGCTCAAGAAAAATAGCAGGAATTTAATGCTATATTACTAAAAGGCATTACTAGTAGGCAAGAAATGAAGCAAAGTGGTCAAAATTCTAATATTGAAGATAAAAAATAAATAAAGCTTAAAAAGAAAGAATAAGAAGATAAATGTGAAGGATCTTCTAACAAAAATGGGAAAGGAAAAGCAATGGAAAAATCTTCAGATAGTAGTCATACTCAAGATATGGCCTCCTTAACTAAAAGAACCAAGGTAAATGAGTTACAAGGAGAATCTAAGAAAACAAGACCACTAGTATATGAAGGAGTCATACAAGAAATGGATGAAGCTTGGCTATTATGAATGAACAAGTATTCTCAAGTTTATAAATATTCTAGCAACCTAAAAGCTAGATAAGAATATATTAACTGAGTGGGACAACTGCGATATAATGGCAAAATATTAAAATTGCAAATGGAGTTAAAGAGAAGGAAATTACTTGGAGACAATTTAAAAATCTATTCGAGAAGGAATACTTAACAAAACTTCATTTTGATGACAAAGTTAGGGAATTTCATGACTTAAACATTAGGAATATGTCCATTGATGAATTTGTTTCTAAATTTTTAAAATTGTTAAAGTATATACCTTATCTAAGAGAGTAAAAAGCTAAGATGCAATGATTCTTGAGTTGTTTACTTGCATCTTACTGAAAGAGAGTTGAATTTGATAACCCTAAGTCTATGGAGGAAGTAATGAGAAATTCTAAACTATGTTATCAAAAATTTAATCACAAATTTGAACAATAGAAAACATACAAAAACAAAAAGAGATACAAAAGTGAATTTAAAGGAAGAAACTCAACATTTTTCAATAAAACAATATGTTTTCAAGGTAGTAGTTTTATTAGAAACAATAAAACTCCATACAAACTTACTCCGAAGCAAACTCAGTCATAAGGATTCAAAAATGAAAAGGGAGGATATGTCAAAGAACCACTTAAAGGTTGGAACCGTGGAGAACCTCATTTAGCTAGAAATTATCCATATAATAGGGGAAATGATAGAGCTGCAATCCATCATATACAAGAAGCCTCAACTATAAATGATATAGCGAGATATCTATTCTCATTGATCCTCAATCTAGTCAAAGTTATGTGTCACCCAATGTTGTGGAAAACTCGAATTTCAATAAAAGGAAACAAAAACAAGCTTGGCTAGTGCAATTGACTAAAAAAACAAAAGGAAATATTATTGAAGAAGTATGTAATTGTAACTTAGACATGAATGGAATGAAAACATCAAGAAATTTAAATTTCCTTCCATTAGGATCTTATGATTTCCTAATAGGTATGGATTGGATAGAGAAACAAAGAGTTATTCTCAACTATTTTCATAAGGCATTTGAGTGTGTTGATGACAATAGGAATGTAATAACAATGAATGGAGTAGTTAAACCTATTTTTTAAAGAAAACTTTGAGCACCACAAATGAAAAAGTGTGTCCAAAAATGATGTCAAGTGTTTCTTCTTCAAATTCTAGACTTTACAACTAGAAATAATAAGCCAAGTTTAAAATATTTAACTATTTTGAAGGAATTTAATGATGTCTTTCTAGATGAAACTTCGGGGCTACCAACTAAAAGAGATATTGAATTCACCATATATCTAACACTTGGATTTGTACCTATCCAAAACAACATACAAAATGAGAGTACTTGAACTGATAGAGAAAAAAATGCAGCTACAAGAATTGTTAGAAAAAAAGTGTATATGACTCAGTGTCACCTTGGGGTGCATAAGTCTTGTTTGTCAAAAATAAAGATAGGAATTTGAGGTTTTGTATTGAGTACATATAGCTAAATAAAATGACAATAAAAAATGATATCCCCTTTTGAGGATGGGTGATCTATTTGGCCAGGTTAGAGGAGCTATGATGTTTTCAAACATAGATCGAAGGCTTTGTTATCAGCAAATGGGGATCAAAGGTGAAGATATACATAAAACCAGCAAATGGGGATCAAAGGTGAAGATATACATAAAACTACTTTCCAAACTATATATCGACATTACAAGTTTGTATTTATTCCTTTTGGGCTTACTAATGCTCCAACTACATTTATATGTTTGATGAATAGTATTTTCAGCAAATACTTGGACAAGTTTGTGTTGATTTTTATAAGGAATATTTGGATTTACTCTACGTATGCATCTAAGCATGAATAATGCGTAAGAATTGTATTACATACGTTAAGGGAACATCAATTATATGTAAAGTTTATTAAGTGTGAATTTGACAAAAAAAATACAGCATTTGAGACACGTGATCTCTCGAGAAGGTAAAGATGTGGATCCTAAGAAAGTAAGGTCTATTATGGACTAGCCAGCACCTAATAATATAACTAATACAATATATTTACGGGAATAATCAATTATTACCAAAGCTTTATTGAAGGATTTTCAGAGATAGCCTACCCTTTAACGTTTCTATTAAAAAAGATCGGTAAGTTTGATTAGTCTCCCAAATGTCAAGAAATCTTTGAGAAACTTAAGCAGTTGCTTACAATGGCTCATGTGTTAAAAATTGTTGATTTTTACAAAGAGTTTGCATTATGTAGATATGCATCGAAATAAGGATTCGGGGTGTGTTGACTCAGGAGGGACATGTTATTTGTTATGAACTCAGAAAACTAAAATAACATGAAAAGAATTATGCTATGCATGATTTAGAGTTAGCAATTTTTTTACATTCTCTAAAGATGTGGAAGCATTATTTAATAGGCAAAAGATTCATAGTAGCAACTACAACATGAGCCTTAACTATTTGTTTGATCAGCAATCATAAATGAAAAATAGGAAAGATGGTTAGCCTTCATTAGGGAATATGATTTTGAAATAAAACACATTAAAGGGAAGGAGAACTAGGTTGTTAATACTTTAAGAATAAAGATAAGTGTACTTCACGCAACAACAACAAGTCAAGTAGAAACAAATTTGCTAACAATAATAAAAGAAATCAATCAAATAGATCAACACAATTAGAAATTGTAGAAAATGTGCACAAAAAGTGAAATAGAGATGTAGATCAAAGGTTGGTCATGTGATGAAGAAGGGTTGATTAAATTCAAAAATATAATGTTTTTTCCAAATTCTCCCAAACTTAAGCTAACAGTTCTATATAAGTATCATAATAGGTCATATTCAGAACATCTAGTATACAAAAAAAAAAAAAAAAAAAAAATCCGTTAATAAGGAGTATTATTAACCAAGCTTGAAAAATTAAATAGTAGAATACATTTCTAGGTGTGTGCAATGTTAGCTTGTGAAAGCTGAAAATATAGACTAGACTATAGGATTGTTACAACCTTTACCTATACCCATGTGGAAATTGGAAGTTATAACAATGGATTTTATCACAGGGTTACCCAAAACAATTAAACATCATGACTCAATTGTGGTAGATGTAGATAAATTATCAAAAGGTACACATTTTATACAAGTAAAGTCTACCTACTTAGCCATAAACATTGAATATGTATTTATGAAGGAAACTAAGTGAGGCTATAGAAAATTCCCAAAGTAGTAATATCTCAAAGAGATGCAAAGTTTATCTAGGAAATTTCTGGAGGGTATTGTTTGAAGGGTTAGAAATGAAATTAAGTTTTAGTACTACTTATCTTCCTCAAACAGGTGCCTAGACCAAAAGGACAAACAAAGATATTGAGAATATGATTTGAGTCTATGTTATGGCAAAACCTATTAGATGGGAAGAATATTTACATTTAGTACAATTTACTTATAATAATGGGTATAAAAACTCGTTAAAGATGTTCCCTTTCAAAGTTTTATATAGAGGAAAGTGAGAAAAACTAGTGACATGGGATGAACAAGTAGACATAATTATGTTGCAACCTAATATGTTCAGAGAAAAGGAGACAAAAGTACAAAAAGTGAGATAGAATTTAAAAACGAAACAAGATTGACAAAAAATTCATGCGGATACAAAAATAAGGCATCAAAAATATAAAGTAGGGGATCATGTATACTTAAAAATAAAGCCTAAAAACAGAAAATTGAGATTGGGAAGCAACACTAAATTGAAAGCCAAATACTATGGCCCATTTGAAGTGTTGGCATGAGTAGGCCAGATGGTTGACCAACTGGCATTACTTGCTAATATTAAAATTCATAATGTTTTTCATATTTCTCCTTTAAAAAAATATATACATGATGTTACTCCTAACATTGATTGGTATATTATCTAGGTGGAAACAGAAGACAAGTTTCAAATGGAAACACTGCAAGACTATGCTCCATGATCCAAATCTCTTCAAATATTGGAATTAACCAAAACCTTTTACTTCTCTGATGTTAGCAGACTTTCATATGAAAGAGTACGAAAGGCCACATGTGCATATTGCAAAGAAGATGAAACATAACGACAACCATCAAATAGAAACACACTAACACATTGATAACAGAGTTCACCCAGTGTGGGTTACATCTCTAGGCCCTAGTTCCAAGAGTAGGGAAGTTGCTTCATTAAATGCTGCAATATGATGATGAATACATAGTACATTATTTTTCATTACAAGGATAAATTCCCTCAACTAGAGTGGCATGTCTCTCCATGATATGTTCTCAGGAACTCTCACTCATGTGGTAAAATTCCCTCAACAAGAGTGGTATGTCTCTCCATGAGACATCCTATAGGAACTCTCACTCAAATTGTCCTTCCTTCAACATGACAAGCTAATAATTTCTTTCATAATGTGGCATACAGGAAAACCTCAACATAATGGTAATCAAGGATCTCAACAAAAAAATAATCATCTTAGAAAATGAGAAGAAAAGCATGACATAACTGCATCATATACCTCAACTTTTGGGGATGGCTGACAAATGAAAAGCTCAACTACTAAAACAGACACCACTTCTGAATTTGTGAGGTGAAATCATGTGAAACAACTATAAAATTTTCTCCTTTCTTGCATCGTCAATTTTGGACCCTCAGGAATATTTTAGATTCCCACAAAGATTCTTTCGTGAAGATGGCTAAAAAATCCACTGCTTGGATGATGATTCTCAGCACACCATTGTGCTCCCTGTAAAATTCTGTGAAAAGTGACTATAAATTTGGCATCAATTCACCTCTATAAAAAATAAGCGTCCAAGGGAATCTTTTAGATTCCAAATGATTCTGTAAATATTCCTCACTGTTGGATACCTGAATTTATGCTACGCTTGAATGGGGAAACAAACCACGGGTTGGGACTCCTAGAGAGAAAATGTGAAAAAGTGACTATACGCTTGTCCAATTCTGCCATTGACACCTTTCGCCCTCTAAGGGAATATTTTTAGCACCTTGGCAGATGCCCCGCTCATGGTTCTGCTAGTCTAATTGCTCATGGTTTCACTCCGGTCCACCATTCGCTACTCCTCACTTCTTCCAATGGAAATTGCGTGAAGTTTTATGTATAGGCACGGGGGCAGATTCGCCAAGGTATGGGTCATTGGCATAACGGTTATGTTTCACAAATTGGATGGTGGTAGACAAGGTTCAAACTCCACCCACCCTATATTTAGTGTGATATTGTTCTAACAAACAAGGTTGTGTATTATGTTGGATGGGTAGTTAACCAAAGTCTCAATGACATCGTATTAGAAATTGGTGGTTAAATGAAACAGGGGGTCGGTTAACATTTTGTGTTGGCATTTAACCGTTACATTGACATGTGGTTACATATAATGCAGGAGGATGGTTACATGTGGTTATGGTTATGAGTTGTGCAGTAAGGTTGCTGACCCTTGGTGTTTGCTATGGTGAATGATGGTTTATTGTAATTTGGATTTGCCCGTTGGGGGTCGGTCCACGTGAGTCATGTGGGTTCAACCATCATTGACTCTACACCATATTAATGGATATGTGGACCATTGGGTCAGGTAGGTTCACCAGTGGCAGCCCACCCTCCCGTATAGTTTTAATTTTAATCTTGTCATTGGGAGAAGTGGTGGGGTGGTGGCCTACACACCCAATATATATATATATATATATAATATATAATATATATATATATATATATATATAATATATATATTATATATATATATAATATATATATAATATATATATATATACGTCGAGAGAGAGAGAGAGAGAGAGAGAAGAGAGAGAAAGAGAGAGAGATAGATATAGATATATAGGTCAATTTTTACCACCAGAAAATAAGGGTTATCAGACAAATTAACGGTTCAATAAGTTCACCCTTTCTAGTGGTTTGATTTTGTGCGTCAGTATTCTGCTAATTTGTTGCGTCATTAAGACTACAACTTGGCCACGTTTGAAATCAGGGCAACAAGCATGATGCTTTGGTCCTAGTTTCTCTGCAATCTAAGGACTTTTATTTTTTATCATTTCCATAGCCACTACTGAATTGTGAGCATGTCTAGAGCCAACTAGATCACTCCAGAATCACACCATGACACATATAAAAGTGCATTGGAAGAACCTTAGCCTAGAAGAGGCTACATTAGAGATGGAGGATGTTATTAAAGTGGCATATTCATCTTTGTTTTAGACTTAGAAGTCTAAAAAAATGGCAAGGATGGTGTTAAGTACTAAGAGGGGATGAAATGTAATACCCCAAATGCCATAGTATTTTATTCTGCAGAAATTATCTGATTCTCAACTACTTTGTGAGCATGTATTGAAAAATTATGTACTTATTGAAATACATTTATTTGTAATTAATAAAATTAATATGTATTTGGATAAGCCATGTTGAAAATGAATGGACTATTACATTATAGGGGGAAAAGTGGGTGACTATTGGACAAATAGAATTAGAAAAGTACCAAGTTTAGTTACACCACTTATTAGAGGAAATTCAAGTTGGGATAAAAAACCTAAAATAGTGGGATAGTGGAAGTTAAGTCCTGGGCATTTATGATGGAGGTGGTGGTGTTTTTGGGTATGGAAAGACGTTGTGTGGGGCAGTTAGTTACCCATTAGCACTAGATGTGAAAAGAATTGTGATAAGAACTGAAGAAAAATTGTGAGCCTATGGAAAAAAATTGTTAACACTATCGAGAAAGAAAAGTATTATTATGAATACTAGAAGGGTGTGAGGTACCGGTATTAGAGATAAAAAAAACTTTGAAACACAAAATTTACAACATTTTTCCCAAATCATGTCATAGGATGAGGCAAGGGTGTGTCATAATTAAAGTGGTTTGGTTGAATTTCTGACAATGAGTGGGTGGAATGTGGCTTATCCAACAACATTCGCCTTTAATATTACATCACATTTGTATAAATTCTTTTACAACAATTAGAAGACTTTTATTTTCTTGAAAGCATGGTTAGAGTTACTTCACGATATGAATCCTTCTATTATTAACTGGAAGAATATGATAGATATAATTTCTCCTGATATTATTTTTAAATTGAGGATTAATAAAAATAAATTTTGTGAATTTACTAGATTGACAGATGCAGAAATATGATATCTATTGTTTATGAAAAATTGTTTGTTAAGAAATACATGAATGAGGAAAAAAACTTGTCTTTTGTTTTCAAATAAGAGTGGGAATTACTAGTAAAATGTCCAATAGAATTTGTTAGTAGAGTATAATTAGAATTTAGCTTTTATATGCATGGTAAATAGTGTACCATTATGTTTATGTTTTGAAGATATTTCTTGATGATAGAGAACTATTGAAGTGTAGAAACAAATAAAGAACAACTGTAAATAAATAACATATGATAGAGATATACAAGTTATGTATGTTTGGAACTACATTAAAACTAACTAAAAGTAGAAAGAGATATATAATAAAACATAAGTATTTCCATTGAGGTGGCCAAGAAGGGATACTCTAGGGTTTTTAGGACCTTGCCTAATAAGTAGTTTATATCAAAAGACCCCTTTGATTTACAAACTTGAGGGCCTAATTATTTTTCTAAAAATAATTGTAATTCTAGAACAT
>APFE030204729.1:29841-50078 GCA_000404065.3 Pinus taeda
TAGATAGATATATATCAAGAGAGAGGGGGGAATGTGCATGCCACCTAAATTTATAATCTATAAGTGTATCCCTCTAATAAAGAAAATATATTATTAATTACATAGTAATGACATAAGTGGAAGAGAATGAAGCTTACAAATTTGGTTGCTTAATAATGTACAGTACTATGTTACAAAAGTATCATCGACTATACACATTTCCTAAGTACGAGGTCGAAAGCCCTTTTGTTTAAAAAAAATAATGGCAGTAATGCTAATAGAAAATAAAAATATTGACCACACCCTATAAAAAAATATGCTAGAAAACAAAGAATAAATATATTCATGGTTTAAATCAATTTCGAATATATTGATTCACAGGGTTCAAACCCTTCCCTATTTCATAGACCAAATCAAAATCTAAACATATCCTAGGGTCAAAAGGTCAAAGCCTGCCCCTTTTTCTTTAGGTAATCAACCATGAATATGTGAAAGGAATCACATAAATAATATTACATAACATATTCAAATTAAGCCATTTAGAATTGAACAATGAAATTTGGAAAAAAATTACAGGCATTTTAACAAGGTTGCAAACCGAAATTAACTGGAAAATACATTTGGAATTAGAGAGGTTAGCCCTCACCTTGAAATTAAATATTCATAAAAATATTAGGTACATTACTAGATAGTTATAAAAATTCACTTAAGTGAGCACAATCATTATAGGAGGTTACATTTAACAAAACACAAGAGACCACGCAAGGGTTTAAGACATTGACCATGACCGAATAAAAAACCTAAAGTGGCACTGAGCAAAAGGGACATAATGCATCATTGTGCCTCTTAGTCAAGAAGTTTAATTTGCTCCGGACAAGCGAAGGTCGACATGGGAATACGTGTAATCAAAACCCAGAGTCTCCTTGCATTTCAAAGATAACCTTGAATTTACTTACACTCTAGTAAAATCCCTAAATCGACATGCTCCAATAGGACACCCAAAGGGATGAACCATTCCAAAAATAACTCTGAATTTGCTTGTGCTCTAGTTAAATCCCTAAATGGAAATGCTCCAATAACACACTGAAAGGGATGAACCTAAAGAGAATGCATAGACATTAGAAAGGTTTTACAAAAAATTATATAAAAAGATAACCTTTGGAAAAAACAAAAAAAAAAACTTACCCTCAATTTTTTTTATGACGACCGAAAATCACCTTGAAAAGTAGGGAAGAAAGAAGTGAAATTGGGGTTAATGGAAAGTGGCAATAGCCATAAGGAGAACATGCACTCATTGAAACCCTCACTATCGCTATCACTCTTACATCAAAGGGAACAATAAATCCATTAATAAGTTCAAATGTGAATGATACTGACTGAATCAATAATAGAACATGGAGGGTTAATGTGAATGAAAACCTAGTAGAATTTCCATGGAAAACCCTTTAGACATACAATCGAAAAACTATTGAAAAGAAATATTTATTGCATATCACATTAAACATTAACCGTGTTTTTTGATAGCTAGATGCGGGTTAACTCGCTTGTCTACTTTGGACAAAGGATAATTGGCTATGATTAATAGTGTGCACATGGTCATTGAAGTTTTGAAGTGTGCTTGCTAATTCACCAAGTCCTTGAGATTATAATGACAAAATTTAGAGAAAATAATTAAATTATAATTTTGCTTTTTTAGTATTATTATTATTATTTAAAAGTTGTAGAAGTAAGATATTTTTTTGGTGTAATGGTCATTTTCTGGAAATTTTATGTGCAACTCATGCTAAGGGCTGGTGTGGCAAAGACCTGGTGCGAATTAGGTGATTTTGAAGACTTATATGTCCCTAAATAGCATTCACTCAAGGCACATGTTAGTCATGTAGACATCTCAATGCAATGTGGTGCATAAGGGGGTCGGATGGGGATTACAAGTTTTCAGATGACGAGATTTAGAAAGAGGTTGTATAGTATTTGGTCATTGAGGAATACCCTAGGATGTTTGATCAAGAGGCAAATTCTACACTATAAAAGTTGGTTTCACTTGAAAATATACACTTGGTTCTAAAATCTTTTGTGAGGGATAAGTGCCCTTGTCCATATAGTTGGACGGTTGAACTTTCCTTACATTTATTTGAACTTATCGGGCAAGGTTTATTACATATGGTTGTGGAATCCCATCGAAGGAGGTACATTTTTGGAACTACAAATTCAATATTCATTGCTCTTATTACAAAGGTATCCACACCAGACACTTTCACCGACTTCAAACCGATATCCTTGTGTAACATTATATACAAACTTATATGAAAGGTCATAGCACAAAGAATTAAGGGTGCCCTTTCATCTCATATATCCATAGAATAGTTTGAGTTTCTACTTGATAGGCCAATTCATGATGCTATTTCTATTCCACAAGCGTGCATTGACACAATACACACTCAGAAATTGGAAGCGATGGTTATGAGGATCAACCTATAAAGGGAATACGATTGTGTGGACTCATCCTTTATTAGGATTACGATATTGAAGAATGGGTTGAAGATACAAAATGTGGAATGGATCATGGCATGCGTAATGAATGTATGGCTTGATTTTTTGGTAAACGGTTTCCCAACTAACTTTTTTCGAGCTAGAAGAGGATTATGACAAGGATGCTCTTTATCACCACTCCACATTATTCTGGTTATCGATGGCATCAAGAGGGAGATTATCACAGAAAAAAATTTGGGAACTTTCAAGGGAGTGCACATGATTCCCAATATCAGTATCACTCATATTTTTTTTGTTGATGATATGCTTACATTTGGTATTATTTCCAAAGTGCAATGGGTGACCCTCCATTATATATTCCACCGCTTTGGTTAGGCTTCCAGACTCATTGCAAACAAGCTAAAATCTTTTCTCATATACTCATCTGGTGATATGCGTGAGATACAACATATTGTTGATATCTTTGGAGTTGACACTATGTGACTTGAGGATGGTTTTTATTTAGGTTTCAAATTGAAGCCTATTGGTTATCATTTGGAGGATTGGACTTGGTTACTTCACAAATTTAATAAAAGAACTCAAGGGGTAGAGAAATTGTTGTTTCACATTTGGTGGGAGATACATCTTAGTACAATGTGTTTTACAACAACTTGCTAAATATTGGATGCATATCTTTACTGTTCTTACTTATATCCTATCTAAAATATGATCCATACTGGCTCTATTCTTGTGGTTCGATGTTGGAGGGGAAAGAAAATATAATTTAATTTCTTGGGATACCATATAGAATCCCAAAAATGTGGAGGTTGGGGAATATTAAACACATGAGCCTTTGAGAGATCTTTGCTAATAAAATCACTCTCGCGTGCCTTATTCGAAGATCAAATTTGGGCACAAATGATCTTTGCCAAATAAAATTTTTAAAGGTTGATTATATAATGGATCAAGAGATAAGGTATTGGAATCAAGTGGGGTTCATATATATGGAGGGGTTTCCAAAAAGTGAAGGCATGGTTTTTGCACAAGATACGGTGGTCATTTGGTAATGGGAATCTACTAATTATCGGGAGGGACTGGATAGCTGGTGTGCCAGACTCCATCACATTAGGGGAGGACATTATTAAAACTCTACATCAGAAAGTTATATTAACGTTGTATCAAGTTATAGAAGGGTGGCATGGTGTTCATCCTACTTGGAAAGAGGAACCATACTTTGGTTTGTCGAGACAACATGCTTAGTATTCAGATGACTATGACACCGCACTTAAAAGAGTTGGCATGTGTCGAAGTCCGACAGGTGATTCCCCTTCATGGAACATGCCTCTAAGGAAAGGGGCTGTGGTGTTACTGATCACTGAAAATTATTTTCAGTACATGTGTAACACAGAGGAGTCCACTCTGGTACAGTGGACCATGGCAATGTGGAATCTAAAGGCCCCTTTAAAAATCAAACTTTTTAGTTGGTTGGTGTGGAAGAAAAGTGTTCTGACATGAGACAATATTTGTAGACACATTTTTCACGGTCTTGGGTGGTGTCCCTTTTGTGGTGAAAATCTGGAAATTGTACTTCATCTTTTTCGCATATGCATGTTTTCCCTCGGGATATGGGCAACCACTCTTTGCCATTTTAACATTGCTTTAAGGTATTTCACTTCATTAGAGCAATTCTTTTGATGGGGGATGGACGATAAGAACATTAATCAATACATTCCCATGTTTGTCAGTTGGGAGATTTGGAAGGCCCGAAATCATCTCATATTTTCGGGATTACCACTTAATGTTCACAAGGTTTATTTCAATATTATTGTTGGACAGAATGTATTGAACCAATGAAGAAGACTTACAGGGATCTATTCGGGAGGTATCTATGCACACATATCTTCCTACTCACCGTATTTTTCAATGGTGTTGCATAAAGGGGGAAATGCTATTGTGGTGTATGGCTTCACATTAGTGAAAATTCTCACTACAATTTGCATTGGTATGGGGGGTTGGGAACTAATAACAGGGTGGAAAAATGGTGGCATTATGGGGCCGTCTATGGTTTTCTATAGAAAAACAAGTCCATAACATTCATGTATATGGGGATTCCATGAATATTACTAAGGACATCTTGGGCAACACAACATTTGACCCTCTAGATTTCAAACACTGAAGCGATTCAATGCATGCTCTCATTTTTATCTTTGACTAAATTTGATATTCAACACATCTGCGCAGAAGTTAATGTGACAATTGATTTCTTATCCAAAAAATAATTGAATGATATAGATGGATATATATAGTTTTCCTTTGTTTCTAATGGAGCATCCAATCTAGAGGGGTGCATCGCTCTCGCATAGATTTCTCAACATAGCTAGTTTATTTTTACAACTCTTTCCGGAGATATGCAGATAATTGTCCCATTTTGGACCTTAGTCAATATTATATTTTTTGTTTGAGAGACAGATGATGGTTTTTTTTACATACATAGACTGGAAATGTTATTTTGTACTTCAGAACATGATGATTTTTTATTATTGACACAAAAAACGCAGCACAATGGCGAATACATATGTAACTAGGTTTTCACTTTGCTCCTTTAATAAAATCTAGTTCAACTTTTTTCTTCTGAAAAAAATTCACATAAAGTAGTAAAACAAAATATATTATTATTATTATTTATGTCCCGAGAGACTGCAGTTCAAATCTTATTGAGTTCACTAACCTGTTGTGGTGATAGCTAAAAGGGCAGATTCCCTAATCCCGTCTTGGTGGCATGTGAGTCTAGCTCTTGCTAAAATCATAGGCTCTTAGTATATCGACTTGCGGGTAATTGGATGTACTCCTAGTGTTATAGAGGGAGCTACGAGGATTGATCCTAGGTATCCCATAGATTAGGACTGACGGTTACTGATTCACCATGTGGTTAAAAAAAAAATGTACACAAATAATTAATTAAACACCAATGCCTAAACATTTAAGTCCAAAAAATATGTCAAGCCCTATGTTCATGTGCTTACCAAAAGTGTGTTTCGGGAGGGGTATATTATACACAAAACTATCATGAACGCCTTTTTATTTCTCCCCTCAATACTATACATAATTATACTCATGGAGAATGCACACTTTGGATTGTGTAGATTAACTATCTAAAGAAAATGAACTTAAGAATGATTTTAAAGAATAATATGAAAATATCTTATTCTTCATAACCAAAATTATTTTTCTATTTTGATTAGTGTTAACATTAAAATGAACAAGATAATTTTTCTATCTTGATCAATGCTAAGATGAAAACGTACACTTTAAAGATTATAATTAATTGTCACGGGTTGCAAAGTGAAACTAGGTGTTGGTCTATTCCCAAAACACCCTTGGACGAAAAAGTTTATCTCTTTGTGATACTAAGAGAGTTGAAAATGAAAATAACTTTCTCTTGGATTACCTAACCCTTACTCGCCTGAACTTCTCCTTTTCAAAATATTAGCTACATTACCAACCCTCTTAACTTGTTAAATAAAAAAAATTACAATAATCTTAAAGCTTAACTTCTTTTAATCATAAAAATAAACTATTAAAAATCTTTCTACATTATTATTATTAGTCTTAGTCTATGAGTCTTAGTCTTTGTAGACATTAGCCATCAATCATTACCATAAAACTTTGGCAATACAATAATATAAAAACATATTAAGATTATTAATTTTATACATTTGAGATGATACATTCGAATTTTATGTAATTTTAGGAGTAGAGCTAAAATCTTCCAAGGAATACGAGGTACTTTATTTAGAAATATATATAGACTATTTGGGAGATGTTAACCAATATGATGCATTTCCTCTCCAGTTTCGACTGATAAAAGCGCGCTCCAAACTTTAAAGCCATGGGCAGGAATTCACAATGGTATAACGATTACGTATCAGATAATATGATTTCCATAAATTATTTTAATTGTATTTCTTTAGAATATTTTAGAATTTGAGAATTAAACCTTAATCGTATATCTTTAGAATATTTTAGAATTTGAGAAGAATTTGATATAAAAATTTAATTGTATATTTTTAAAATAATTTAGAATTTGAGAATAAAAATAATGTTAAAGAAATTAACCTTTATTTCATATTTTCAAAATCTATAAACCAGATACATACATCTTAAATTTCAAGATATTTTCGAAATCTGGGAGTTGTGGTTAGTGCGATTTTTTGGAGATTCTAGTGATGGAATCTGGCGGAAAAAATTGAGGTCTTGATTTGTATTATTTAAAATGGTTTTTTAACTACATATTTGGATTAAGCACTTGAAAAACCCCTCTGACGCTTTGATTGTGCAGAAATTAGCTATCAAACTTGCGATTTCAATAAATTGCTACCGGATTTTAGAGAAATTTGACCCCGACAGGAAAAGCTTCCAAAAAAATCTCTTTAAAGACAATCCCCGAAATCCCCTCCAAATAAAAAGACCCTTGTAGACCCTTGTTACTCCGGTTTAGCTAAAATATTATACATTGGAAATAAGAAGTCTTAAATAGTATGACAGTTATGGCTAATAAAATATGATACATTGGAAATAAGGAGGCTTAAATAGTATGACAGTTATGGCTATTACTTTGACGGATTGCATACTTTTCAGCGGCAATTTGTACAGTAGGTATCAAAAGAAGTGTAACTTAATTGGGCGGTTCGGTTCGGACAATGCAGTGGTCTATAACGCGATTTTTTAAAAGTTTTTCTGGCGGATTTTTCCGGTCAAAATCCGGCAGAAATTTATTGGAATCCCAAGTTTGATAGCTAGTTTCTGCACAATCAATGGCTCCCAGGGGTTTTTCCAGGGCTCTGGATCCAAATATGCAGTTAAAAAACCATTTTAACTGCTAAAAATCAAGATTTAACCTCATTTCTTCCACCAGATTCCGTCACCGGAATCTCCAAAAAGTCGCATTATAGACAACTCCTCGGACAATTACTATTACTTTGACGGATTGCATCTTTTTCAGTGAAAATTTGTTGTTCGACCAATGCTTACGGTCAAAATTTATATCTATTCATTCTACTGCAACTCAATGTCAAATGTTTTAAAAAACTAACGAAACCAATTTTTTCAAACCATTTTTGAAAAATAATAAACGAAAATGAAATATAAAATCAAGTGAAACAATATAGAAAAAATTACTGAAAGTGAGATTTATGATTTAGTGCAATTTCTTTATGGAAGTTCCCGATATTCATTTCCAGCATCTTCAGTCAAAGAGATAAAATATTATGATTATATTTCCGAGTATAATGTATTCATGTCCAGTCAAAGTGAGTAAAGTTAAATAACCATAAATGTTTTCGATCGATCAAAGTTATTATTTAACATTTAGATCCGATCAAAGTGAAGTGGTTCCTTCCGTATTGGATTTAGCACCAAAGTTATGTAAAAGTTCAAAATCCATAAATGTTTTAGGTTGGTCAACATAAGTTCGGTAAACTTGAAGACGTCATAAATTTTGTATTTATTTAAGAAAGGAAGATGCTCCGGATTCAAATGTTCCCAAAAGCGATGTAGGTTGCATTCATTTAAAAAATTGAAAGATGTTTCAGTATTCAAATTCGTTTTGAAAAGTTATGCGTATGTTGAATAAAAAATATCTGTACAGTGTAAATTACTATATTATGAGACTGTAATATCTGCTATTTCATTAATAATAACCTCATTAATAATGTATTTTATTTTATAATGATAAAATTTAGAGAAAATAATTAAATTATGATTTTACTTTATAGTATTATTATTATTATTTAAAAGTTATAAAATTAAGATATTTTTTGGTGTAATGGTGGTTTGTTAGAAATTTTATGGGTAACTCATACTAAGGGTTGGCGTGGCAAATACTTGGTGTGATTTGGGTGATTTTGAAAACTTTTATGCCCCTAAATAGCATCACTCAAGCCACATGTTAGCCATGCAGACATCTCAATTCAATGTGGTGCATAAGGGGGGCGGATGGGGATTACAGGTTTTAGATGACGATATTTAGAAAGAGGTTGTACATTATTTGGCCATTGAGGAATACCCTAGGATGTTTGATCAGGGGGCAAATGGTACACTATACAAGTCAGTTTCACTTGAAAAGATACACTTGGTTTTGAAATCTTTTACGAGGGGTAAGTGCCCTTGCATGGACAGTTGGACGGTTGAACTTTTCTTACATTTATTTGAACTTATGGGACAAGATTTATTAGATATGGTCGTGGAATCTCGTCGAAGGGGGTACATTTCTGGATCTACAAAGTCAACCTTCATTGCTCTTATTACAAAGGTATCCACACGAGACACTTTCACCAACTTCAAGCCGATATCCTCGTGCAACATTATATACAAACTTATATCAAAGGTCATAGCACAAAGAATTAAGGGTGCCCTTTCATCTCATATATCCACAAAACAATTTGAGTTTCTACTTGATATGCCAATTCATGATGCTATTGCTATTCCACACGCGTGCATCCACACAATACACACTCAAAAATTGGAAGCGGTGGTTATGAGGATTGACCTAAAAAGGGAATATGATTGTGTGGACTCGACCTTTCTTAGGATTATACTATTGAAGATTGGGTTGAAGATACAAAATGTAGAATGGATCATGGCATGCATAATGAATGTACGGCTTGATGTTTTGGTAAACGGTTTCCCAACTGAATTTTTTCGAGCTAAAAGAGGATTACGGTATGGATGCTCTTTATCACCACTCCACTTTATTCGGTTATGGATGGCATGAGGAAGATTATCATAGAAAAAAATTGGGAACTTTCAAGGGAGTGCACATGGCTCCCAAGGTCAATATCACTCATATTTTTTTTTGTCGACGATATACTTACATTTGGTATTATTTCCAAAGCATGGGTGACCCTCCATTATATGTTCCACTGCTTTGTTGAGGCTTCCAGACTCATTGCAAATAGGCTGAAATCTTTTCTCATATACTCATCTGGTGATATGGGTAAGATACAACATATTGCTGACATCTTTGGAGTTGACACTATGTGACTTCAGGATGGTTTTTATTTAGGTTTCTAACTGAAGCCTATTAGTTATCATTTGTAGGATTGGACTTGGTTACTTCAGAAATTTGATAAAAAGTTCAAGGTGTGGAAAAATAATTGTCTCACATTGGGTGGGAGATACATCTTAATACAATTTGTTTTATAACAACTTGCTACATATTGGATTCATCTCTTTATTATTCTTGCTTATATCCTATCTAAAATATGATCCATACTAGCTCTATTCTTGTGGTTCGATGTTGGAGGGGAAAGAAAATATAATTTAATTTCTTGGGACACCATATAGAATCCCAAAGAATGTGTAGGTTGGGGAATATTGAACAAATGAGCCTTTGGGAGATCTTTGCTAATAAAATCACTCTTGCATGCCTTATTTGGAGATGGAATTTGGGCACAAATGATCTCTGCCAAATAACATTTACAAAGGCCGATTATATAATGGGTCAAGAGGCAAGATATTGGAATCAAGAGGGGTTCACATATATGGAGGGGTTTTCCAAAAAGTGAAGGCATGGTTTTTGCAAGATACAGTGGTCACTTGGTAATAGGAATCTACTGGTTATTGGGAGGGACTAGATAGATGGTGTGCCAGACTCCATCATCGGGGGATGACACTATTAAAACTCTACATCATAATCTTATATTAACGTTGTATCAAGTTATAGAAGGGTGGCATGGTGTTCATCCTACTTAGAAAGAGGAACCATACTTTGGTTTATAGGGACAACATTCTTAGTATTGGGATGACTATGTCACTAGACTTAAAAGAGTTGGCCTGTGTCGAAGTGCGAGAGGTGATTCCCCTTCATGGAACATGCCTCTAAGGAAAGGGGTTGCATGGTATTGGTCACTGAAAATTATTTTCAGTACATGTGTAACAAAAAGGTGTCCACTCTCGTAGAGTGGACCATGGCTATGTGGAATCTAAAGGCCCCTTTAAAAATCAGACTTTTTGTTGGTTGGTGTCGAAGAAAAAAGTTCTAACATGGGAAAATCTTTGTAGACACATTTTTCATAGTGATGGGTGGTGTCCCCTTTGTGGCGAGAATCTGGAAATTGTACTTCATCTTTTTCTCGTATGCATGTTTTCCCTCGGGATATGGGCAACCACTCTTTCCCATTTTAACATTTCTTTCAGGCATTTCACTTCATTAGAGAAATTATTTTGATGGGGGATGGACGGTAACGACTTTAATCAATACATTCCCATGTTTGCCATCTGGGAGAATTAGAAGGCCCGAAAACATCTCATGTTTCGAGGACTACAACTTAATGCTCACAATATTTGTTCCAATATTATTGTTGCACAAAATGTATTGAACCAATGAAGAAGACTTACATGGACCTATTCGGGAGGTATCTATGCACACATATCTTCCTACATGCCAAATTTTTCAATGGTGTTGCATAAGGGGGGAAATGCAATTGTGGTGCATGGCTTCACATTAGTGAAAATTCTCACTACAAGTTGCATTGGTATGGGGGCTTGGGAACTAATACCAGGGTGAAAAAATGGTGGCATTATGGGGCCTTCTATGGTTTTCTATAGGAAAAAAGTTGATAACATTCATGTATATGGGGATTCCATGAATATTATTTAGGACATCTTGGGTAACACAACATTTGACCCTCTAGATTCCAAAGGCTGGAGGGAGTTGGTGCATGCTATCATTTTATCTTTCACTAGATTTGATATTCAACACATCTACACAAAAATTAATGTGACAGTTGACTACTTACCCAAAGAAGGACTGAATGATACCAATGGATATATATACTTTTCCTTTGTTTCTGATGGAGCATCCAATGTGGAGGGCTGCATCGCTCTCGCATAGATTTCTCGGCATAGCTAGTTTATTTTCACAACTCTTTTTGGACATATGCAGATAATTGTCCCACTTTGGACCTTAGTCAATATTATATTTTCTGTTTGAGACATATGATGGGTTTTTTAGATACATAGGCTGGAAACATTATTTTGTACTTCAGAACATGATGATTTTTTATTATTGACACAGAAAACACAGCATAATGGCAAATACATATGTAACTATGTTTTCATGTTGCTCCTTTAATAAAACCTAGTTCAACTTTTTTCTTTTGAAAATAAAAACATTCACATAAAGTAGTAAAACAAAGGATATTATTATTATTATTATTATTTATAAAATGAGTTGGTATTAAAGTTAAACACTTATATATTTAAAAACATATATAATAAGAAAAATATAGTCATTCCACCTAACCACCAAAGTATCCAATATATGTGAATATGATGGTTTTAATTAAATTGAAAAGTGGCGGCGATCTCGAGGAGGGACGCGTGGTTGTGACCATTTAATTCTTTGGTTCAAGTTAAGTTTGGTGGCAAGGTTTTATCGTGTGTGACTTTATTATGGTTTAATGTCTTCTATCCGCCCTCTATACTGACCTCCGGCCTGTGAATAAGGGTTATCACTTTCACCGAGGGTGTTTGGTGGTCATTTCTCCTTTGCGATGGTTTGGCTCTGTGGGTGCTCTGTGTTCTCACCTGGTATTCACGATGGATGGTAAGTATTGTGTCCTGTTTGCTCTGTATGGCGGTTTAATGTGCTTTGTTGGCTCTCTGTGGTTTATTAGTGCTATGCCTATTCTTGTTCTCCGTGGTCTGTCGTTGCTATGCCTCTACTCGTCCTCTGTAGTGACTCACTGCTCTGGTGTTTGGAGGGTTTGAGGTCTTCTTCTTCTCACAAGTCTATTTGTCTCTGTTATTTGCTTCAAGCTCGTCTCTGTTCGGTTTGGGGTGATTTGTTTGTTGATGTGGGGTCTGGTTATGGTTTGACTCTGCAAATCTTAGGTCCCTTCTTGGTTGCTACAAAGGACGACTCGGCGCCCTCAATCTCAGGTAAGCTCCTCCTTTTGATTTCAATTTCACTCATTTTTTTAAATGTCCCAACGCTTTAGCTCCTTGATGAGCAGGCAAAACGTGTTCATGGCTCATCCACTGGTGGAAACCTTCTGTTGTGGGTCTCGACTGTCATCCTCTATCTCAAAAGCGGTTCTTCTCTAAGTAAAGTCTTCGTTCTCCTTCTAGTTGGTTATTCATCGTTATCTTTCTAACTTTCGTTGCTCAATACTAATCACTGCCCTGCTCTGTGGTGGTGTGTAGGCCCTTTCAGGGAAGCGCTGCTCCACAACTTTGTCTTGGGGACTACTTGTGGGCTTAGGGACTACTTGCTTGCTTTGCTATGTGTATAGTTTTGCAATTGTTCTGTCGCTTGCTCTTGTTTGTAACTCGGCTATATGCTTGAGGTTTTGGGTCCTTTATATCTATATATGATCTCTGAGGTGTTGATGCCCTCGCTAGAAGATTTAGGCATAGCCTGTGGACTTTAATGTGTTTTGGTTTCATGGGTTTGGAACCCTTCACAATTTCCAGATTACAGCTTTTTGTGTAGTGAATTTTTATTGAACAAAAAATGAAAATGCTATGTACAAGAAATGATTTTTTGTTTAAATGTAAAAAGTAATAGTACCTAGGGTTTGTTTTGTTGAGAAACAAAATCTATGTGCTAGTGTACCTCTATTTGTTTCTTGGTCTTGAAAATGTTGCTTGTTACTGAATGCTTGTCGATGCTTGTTCAAATCTTTTGAAAAGAAATGGTTTCACTGTCTTTCTTTCATTTTGATGCTTGAGACATCTATGCACAAAGAATGTAATTAAATTTAGTCTACTTTATTAAATGAAAGATTTTGAATTGTTAGCGATCATGGAAATTCAAATAATTTTGGGTTACAACTTCTGGGCTCTCTCTCCTCTCTGGATGGCAGCCCTTCCATCATCTCTGATTTTTCCTTTTCAATACATTATCGACATTTCCTTTACAGTTTGAGAAACTGTTCCTCAGTTACTTTTCAGTTACTAAATAGTTTCTTCAAACAAGTTCTTAACTAATCCTATTTTGTCTAATTTAAAAACTGACAATGGCTGATTCATCCTCAATTTAAAATGAAACTAAATGAAACTAAATGAAATAGAAACTTGAAGTTTTTTCCTCTCTATCTATCAAAATAAAACAAAAATAAAAAGCATCTCTCAGTTGTCGCCTCTTCACTCGGATGCTCCTGCATCAGGCTCTTGGGGTAAGTTAAACTCATCGCTCCTATCCATGAGCTCTTCAATAGAGTACCCGACGCTTTGAATTTGGCCAACATCTAACCAAGATCTATATTCAATAGGATAACCCTTCCATTTGACTAGGTACTACAAATATTCTTTCCTTCAAGTCCGTCTGGCCACCTGGGTATCTCGGATATGTTCGATCTTTAGAGGCTTTGCTAGGGGAATTTGTTTAATCCACGAATCATTCTCTTTCTAGGAGTCCTGTGTTCATCTTTCTGATATATATTCTTCATCTGCCACAGTGTAGGGGTACAGATCTACCACATTGAAAATGGGTGAAATTCCAATACCCGGGGGTAACTGCAATTTGTAAGCATTCGCAAAGAACTTCCAAAGAATCCTACAAGGCCTGATTTTTTTCCATTTTAACTTGTTGTATTCGCCTTTAGGAAATCTTTCCTTCCATAGGTGTGCTAATACCAGGTCTCCTACATGGAATTGTACCTCCTTCCTTTTCAAATTTGTCTTCTGCTTGTATCTTTAGTTGGTGTCTTGTAATTTTAATTTCACCTATTCATGAAGATCATTGATTGCCTTTGTGAAATATTCATCATCAACACTCTTGTGCTCCAACTGTCCCAAATCCTGTAACTCATGTACTCCACGTGGGTGCATTCTGTATAGCATCTGGAAAGGACTACTTCCCGTGCTTCAGTTGGGCGAATCATTATAAGAAAATTTCTCTTGTACAAGCACACGATCCCACTATCGAGAATATTCTCCAACCAAACTCCTCAATAAGTTTCCCAGACTTCAGTTCACCACTTCGGTTTGACCATCAATCTGCGGGTGATAAGCCGAGCTGAAGTTTAGTTTGGTGTCTAATGTTTTCCATAGGGTTCGCCAAAAATGTCCTGTAAACATAACATCTCGATCTGAAACAATAGACTTCGGCAAGCCATGTAATCTAACTATCTTGATAAAGAACAAATGTGCTACATGTGTGGCATCAATGGTTTTCCTGCATGGAATGAAATGTGCCATTTTGGTGAAACAATCCACCACTACCATGATGGAATCGAATCCTTGTTGTGTCTTCGACAGACCTAAGACAATGTCTAAAATAACAGAGTCCCATGGTCTGTTCGGAATAGGTAAGGGTGTATACAACCCTATGTTCTAGTTGTGTCCCTTTGCAAGCTGACACACTTTGCATCTAGTCACAAACCTTTGTACATGTCTGCGCATCTTCGGCCAATATTAAAAGTGACTCAACTAATCCAAGGTCTTATATATGCCAAAATTTCTGGCTAAACCTCCATTATGCTTTCCCTGGATTAAGTTCTCTCTCATAGAACATTCTGAAATACACAACTACCCTCCTTTGAACAACAACCCTTCCTACATATTATAGTCTAGCCATGAACTGTTATCTCTCAACAATAGATTTTGGCAAGCTTCATAAGCTTCCTTAAAATCTGCATCTACCTCATACAAGTCCTTAAGATGTTCAAATCATAATACTTGTATCGTACTTTCTTGTAGGATCAAATTCCTCCTGCTTAATGCATCTGCCACTTTGTTGGCTTGACCGCTGATGTGTTTCAACACAAATGTAAAACTCTACAAGTACTTCACCCACTTCACATGTTTATGGTTCAGCTTATGCTGCTGCATAATATACTACAACACAGAATTTTCTGAAAATGAGAAAAATTCATCGGCCAACAGGTAATGTCTCCAATTCTTTAGCGCTTGAACCACTGCATAAAATTGCTTGTCATAAGATGTGTACTTCTACCTACTTTCATTTAGTTTCTCACTGAAATAGGCTACTACCTTGTCCTCTTGACTGATCACTACACCATTTGTTGTCCCACTAGCATCACAACGAACTTGAAAAAGTTTGTTAAAGTCTGGTAATCTCAAAATCAGTTTTTCAGTAATTTTCCTTTTGAGTAGCTGAAAACTCTTCTCTGGCATTTCTGTCCAATGGAAAGGTTGATTTTTCTTCTTAATGATGTCCAGCATGGGTGCACAAATCCCATTGAAATTTTTAAATTTATGATAAAAACTCGCCAATCCATGGAAACTCCGTACCTCAAACAAACGTTTGCTAGATGGCTAGCTAACTATGGCTACAACCTTTTCCGGATCCATTTTTACTTCATTCTCGGAAATCACAAATCCCAAATAAATTAATTATTTCTTGAAAAAATAACATTTCTTCAAATTTATTAGTAATTTATTCTGCTGTAATTTTTCCAATACATACCTCACGTGTCAAAAATGTTCTTCCTTCATCTTGTTGAATATAAGTATATCATCCAAATATACAATCACAAATTTTCCAATGAATTCCTTCAGCATCTCATTCATCAACTGCATGAATGTGCTAGGGGTGTTGCTCAATCCAAATGGCATAACAAGCCATTTGTACAAGCCTTCATTAGTCTTGAAAGTTGTCTTCCACTCGTTACCTTCTCGAATTCTGATTTGATGGTAGCTGATTTTTAGGTCTATCTTTGAAACGTACGCTGCTCCACTCAAACAATCGATCATATCATCCATCCTAGGTAAAGGGAGCCTGTACCTGATATTAATCTTGTTAATGGCCTAGGAATCCCTGCACATTTGCCACTCACCTCCTTTCTTGGGAACTAAAAGAGTCAAAACTACACAAGGGCTTAAACTCTCCCAAATCAGTCCTTTATCCAACAACTCACCTCCTTTCTTGGGAACTAAAAGAGTCAGAACTGCACAAGGGCTTAAACTCTCCCAAATCAGTCCTTTATCCAACAACTCCTGCACTTGCTTCTGGATTTCTTCATTATCCTTCGGACTCATCCAGTAGGCAGCCTTGTTTGGAAAACTGGCTCGTGGAATAAAATCAATATGGTGACTAATGCTCCGCTTCAGTGGTAATTTGTCCAGTATACCGTTTACCACAATATCACTAAACTCTTGCAGCATGTCCTATATCTATTTAGGTAAGTTGGTGACTTCAATATGGATCAATATTGGTTTTGGCCTTCACAGAACTACGTACTTCACCTCATCATCCTCAATCTATCGTAAAAACTCTTTTCTGCCTAATAGTAGTGTTGTTGCCCCGCTGGTTTCTGTCGCATCCTCTTCCTTCATGGGCACTAGGGTGTGCTTTATCCCATCTCTTACAAACTTGTAACAGTTTGTTGACCCATCATGGATGACCTTGCTATCATACTATCATGGTCTGCCTAACAGAATATGGCACATGTCCGTAGGCATTATATTGCAAGTCACCTTGTCGTTGTATTTGCCAATATGAAATTGTACTTCACACTGCTCATCGACCAGCAGTTAGTGGTATTTCTACAACCACGACACCTGTATGGAGTTGGGTGCTTCAACTTCTTCAAACCCAATTTTCCCACCATTTCAGTAGCTACCAGATTATTAGTACTTCCACTATCTATAATTAATTTGCAACATTTCCCATGTGACTTGCATATAGTCTGGAACAATGCTTTCCTCTGTGTTTGATCAACTACTTCTTTAGTTGGTTTTAATAATGCCTTGTTCAACACCAAGGCTTCCGCAATCTTTGGCATATTTTCCACCTCCTGTGGCAGTGCCTCCATTTCATCGGGCTGAGTGACATATGCTACCCTCTGCCCAGTTTTTTCTTTTTCAGGACATTCAAAGGACCTATGTCTCCACTTTTGACACTTGTAACACTGATAGGCATTTCCTCTGCCTTTGACATTACATCTTCCTCACTGGTATGACCTTCCTTCTTCGCTGTTACCTTCCCTTTCACTCTGTCTTGAAGTCTTTCAACTACTACCCTCTTCATTGCTGTTGGTAGTCTTACCTCTGCCAAAGGTCTGTCCCTGACCTCTAACAGAACCACATCCTCTTCTGCCATTCTTTTCCTAGAAATCTTTTCCTTTGCCTTCAAAGTACTTTGATAAGCTTCCTCTATGATATTAGGAGAAAGAATACTAATTTTGTCTAGGATATCCATCCATAGACCATTCACAAACCTCGCTATTTTCTCATGGGTATCTTCAACATAACTAGCTCTCAAGTTAACTTTATAAAATTCTTCAGTATATTCCTTCATAGTCATCATTCTCTGCTTCAGGTTCTGTACTTGTCTATAAAGGGCAATTTGATAATCTTTAGGCATAAATTTTCTCTTCATTCTAGCAACCATCTTGTCCCAGTTTTTAATCAATGGTTTGTTTAATATCCTCCTTTCTACATGTACACTCTCCCATTGTAGAGCTGCATGTCCCTTTAATTTCGTGATAGCAAACATGATCCTCCTGTCTTCACTGATTTCTTCATACTTGAAATATTTATCTAGTTCACTTATCGAGTCTAACAATGCCTCTATGGACAAACTACCATCATAATTAGAGAGCTCTGGTCTTGGCTTGCTGCTAGCCAACAAAACCGACCTCAATAGTTCATTTCCAGTCCTTCATCATCTGACCCATCCGTTGTGGCTATGTTTTCCTCCTCACTGTCATCCCCACCTTCCAGTTCTCTACGCCTTCTTGCTTCCATTGTCGCCAAACATGTAGTTAAATTCCTAATTTCTTCTCATAGCCCTTCATCTTCTACTCTTCTAATGGATCTTCCTCGACCCCTTCTTCCTACCTCCATTTTTGTTTATTGAGAGAAAGGACAACCTCCACTGATACCAAAAATTGGTGGCGATGCCGAGGAGGGATGTGTTGCTATGACCATTTAATTCTTTGGTTCGAGTTAAGGTTGGTGGTAGGATTTTGTCGTGTGTGACTTTATTGTGGTTTAAAGTTTTTGATGCACCCTCTGTACTGACCTTGGGCTTGCGACTAAGCATTATCACTTTCACCAAGGCTGTTTGGAGGTCATTTCTCATTTGTGATGGTTTGGCTTCGCAAGTGCTCTGTGTTCTCACCTAGTATTTGTGATGGATGGTAAGTATTGTGCCATGTTTTCTCAGTAAGGCGGTTTAATTTGCTTTGTTGGTTATTTGTGGTTTATTGGTTCTATGACTCTGCTCATTCTCTTTAGTGACTCACTACTGTGTTGTTTGGAGGGTTTCAGGTCCTCTTCCTCTCGCAACTCTGTTTGTTTATGTTATTTCCTTCGAGCTTGTCTCTGTTCGGTTTGTGGTGATTTGTTTGTTGATGTGGGGACTGGTTATGGTTCGGCTCTACAAATATTAGGACCCTGCTTGGTTGCTACATAGGACAACTCGATGCCCCCAATCTCAGGTAAGCTCCTCCTTGCGGTTTCAATTTCGCTACCTGTTTTTAAAGGTTCTAATGCTCCGACTCCTTGGTGAGCACGCAGAATGTGTTCATGGCTCATCCACTGGTGGAAACCTTCTGTTGTGGGTCTCGGTCTCATCCTCCATCTCAAAAGTGCTTCTTCTCCAAGTAAAGTCATTGTTCTCCTTCAAGTTGTCTATTCACTGTTATATTTTTTACTTTCGTGGCTCAATACTAACTGATGCCCTGCTCTGTGGTGGTGTGCAGGCCCTTCCAAGGAAGCACTGCTCCACAGCTTCATCTTGGGGGTTACTCGCAAGCTTAGGGAAACCCGTGTAGTGTATTTCCATGGCTATACCAGTTTCTTGCTTGGTTTGTTGTGTCTCTAGTTTTGTAGTTGTTCTGTCACTTGCCCTTGTTTGTAACATGGCTATACCCTTGAGGTTTTGGGTCCTTTGTATCTGTATGTGATCTCTGAGGTGTTAATGCCCTCGCTAGAATATTTAGGCATAGCTTGTGGACTGTAATGTGTTTTGGTTACATGGGTTTGGAACCCTTCACAATTTCTAGATTGCAACTTTTTGTACAGTGAATTTTTATTGAACGAAAAATGAAAATGCCATGTGCAAGAAATGCTATTTATTTAAATGCAAAATGTAATAGTAATTGGGGTTTGTTTTTTTGAGAAACGAAATCTATGTGTTGGTGTACTTTTGTTTGGTTCTCAGTCTTGAAAATGCTACTTGTTACTGAATTCTTGTCGATGCATGTTCGAATCTTTTGAAAAGAAATGGTTTCATTGTCTTGCTTTCATTTTGATGCCTGAGACATCTATGCACAGAGAGCGTAATGAAATTTAATCTACTTTATTAAATGACAAATTTTGAATTGTTAGCTATCATAGAAATTCAAATAATTTTGGGTTATAGCTTCTGGGCTTTCTCTCCTCTCTAGATGGTAGCTCTTCCATCATCTCTGATTTTTCCTTTTCAATACATTATCAACAGTTCCTTTATAGTTTGAGGAATTGTTCCTCAGTTACTAAACAGTTTCTTCAAACAAGTTCCTAACTCATCCTATTTTGTCTAATTTAAAAACTAATAATGGTTGATTTAACCTTAATTTAAAATGACACAAAATGAAACTAAATGAAACAGAAATTTTGTAGGAATTTACAGGGTAAGTTCTTAAGACAGAACACCAAAGGACACCGCTCACAAACAGATCAAAGATCAATACACCAGTATTTTTGACGTGGTTAAAACCCTCAAAGAGGGAAACAGTCCACGGCCTGAGCCAACACGGCCACTTCAGACAATTTATTAATAAAAGAATGAAAATTTACATAAGCTTCTCTCATGAACAGTTAACCTACAAATG
>APFE030204729.1:52524-108822 GCA_000404065.3 Pinus taeda
CAATGTGCCATGCCTGTTATGTGCACCGCGCCACCTGCACAATGCGCCACACTTTTTCCAGGAGACTTTTGGGGACCTTCCCGGTGTCCAAATTGGGTGAGGGATAGCTTTTTGGAAATTTATTTGAGTATAATTTCCAACCCAATTGGAATGTTTCAATTTCGAGTCCATTTTCCCTATCAAAAATTAAATCTCCCAAGACTGGTCAAAATATGAAAAATGAGGTTACCTAAAGGCAGAGTGATGTTGCAGGCAACTTTTGAAGGGCTTCCTCAACTCAAAATTGAGCTCATGATAGCTCATTGGAAATATCATTGTGTATAGTTATCATTTGACTCATCAAGCAAGTCATTTGGCTAACTCAACTAAGAGGAAACTTGATTTTCCCAAGGTCACTTTAGAGGTGCATCAATTCTCCCAAGGCAACTGTATTTTTGACACTTCTCTAAAACCATGACACCTATGAAAAAAGTGAAGGAATTTTTTCTTCCTTGGACTATTGTGGACAAACACGTCTCTCATTTTTCCCAAAGTCATCTTTTATTGCTCAAAAACATCATTGGAGTAAAACCTATCCCGATGTGTGGAACAAGGGATTTGTCGAAATGAAGGGAAATGAAGGAGATAAGGGGCTTTTAAATTCTTGAGGAAATTTTGGGAAGTAACGAGGGATGTTAGGAAATAGAGGAAAGTGGAATTTCAAATATTGAGTGAAGGGAAGGGGTCTAAAGGGGAAAAGCACAGGCCTAGCCTAGAAATACCAAATTGTAGCAAGAAACTAGGGTTTGTGGGAAAATGAGGAATTTAAGGGATATCAGTGATGGGAAGTGTTTAATAAGGTCCATTAAGGATAGTGGAAGTGTATGAACATCAGGATACAATTTTTTCTGATGATTTTACCATCCAAGAGAAATTAGCTTCAAAACCCTAGGAGAGGGAAATGAACCTTACCTAAGTGCAACTGAAGCATGAACAAGGTATAAAATCAGCCAGTGGAACTTGACATGATGATGAAAACCCTCTGAGTGATGGTACACTCAGCTGAATGGTGGCATGGACTGACATTTGGATAACTTTTAAAGGAGTGAAAGAAAACCCTAAACCTAATACCTAGTGACCAAATTTTGCTTGAAGACTCACTTAAATGACAAAATTGACCTTGACACCTTAAAATCACTTTTTAAGAGAATGTTTGATCACTGGCAGAAGGCTACAAAGGCTGACACTAACATTGGCTCCAATGGGGATGGTAGCTCCCTGGAGGTGCCAAGAACGACAGATCTTTGGGAGAGCAGACCAATGCCTTATCCATTGGGCAATGGAGTCAAAATCTCAAACTGAAATGCATGACTGAAAACCGTCGACTTGACAACACAAATTGACTCTCACTCAACTAAAAACTAACTTGATACTTAAACACAACCAACAAACTAGAAATGATGCTCAATATGAAGCTTATTCAATACAACCTACTCTAGTTGTTCCATTCATCACCTGATCAAGTGAAATGAAACAACCAATGCAACCAAGTAAGTATTCCAGTTGTTGTTTGAATTCTCCACAAGTGCTTGGTTATGAATAACAAGAGAGAATGACTGAAAGGAAACTCCCATGAACACTTGGAAATAGATCCGTTGAATGATATGGATTCTCTATCTGCCTCCAAAAAGACTGCATAAGGATCTTGAAGTTCATGCACATTGGGACTTATCTCATCCAATGGATTACTTCTCTTCTCCTCATACCATGAATGAAAACTTTGTTTTGAGCTTTGTGACGAGACTCCTACTAAAAATGACAAAGAAACCAGTTGTTGTATCAAGTTTATATCGGCACACATTTCAAGCTCACATGTAGTCAATGGAGAAGGACTTTGACTGCAGACATCATCCAACACATCAACTATTGGATCATGAAAAACATGAAAAGACTACTGAAACCCATTTTCTATTGGTTCTGATGAGATTACATGATTTCCTATAGGATGCTCATTTGAAGATATACTATGTAGTCTTCCCTTTAGAAACTGAAATGATTCAAAACAAAATGGTATGGAATCATCTTGTGTCATTTGATCATATGTGCTAGCTTCGATGTATTCATCTGCAATTTGACAATCAATGGCATTCGGGGGCTGCAAATCTAGATATGAGAAGTCTTGAACAAGCTTTTCATTGCTCTCAAGATGGTCCAGATCAAGACCTATCGGCAGTTGATTTCTGATTGCATGAATGTTGTCTCTAATGAAGTGAAACGAAGCAAAATAAAAAGGAAAAGATCCTTCACTTACTTCAAAATTCGATGCACTTTCGTCGTCACTGTCATAGCAGATATGCATCAGTTGATCACTGTACTCGAGCTACTGAAATTGAACTTCCTCCTCCCACAAACTAGTTGATGATTAGCTTACTACAAGATTAGCTTCTGTTTGGAGAACATAATCATCATCATACTAATCAAACTGAGGCAAATCATCAGAATAAAACACATCACCAAGCATACATGTCATATCAACAGATATATCTTCTCCAAGATGATCTATAAAACAATCATTATCAGTTCTATGACAACTAGGATAAGAAAGAAGATGTTTTGGAGAAACCATTTGTTCTTCTTCGATCAGCGAGCAATGGGCTTGAGCATTATACTCATTCCTTGTGGTGATCCTTTGCATCATCTCTTCCACTGCACTTACCAAAATGTCAAGCTTTAGCTCTAGAGATGTCGATTCCTCCATATCTATGTTTTTCATCTCTTCTACCTTCAACTTTTCCCTTCGGATCAACAAATGAGCCTCTACATCTACTGCATTGTTCTGCATCTCTTCAAGTGTTGTAAGATTCCTTTCTCTCAGCTGAAACTCCATTTTCGGATCAAAGGCAGCTAGGTAGTGCAAGAGAGCAGATTCAGGAGGAGGTCTTATATCAATAGGCATCAAATAATAAACTATGTTAGAGCCTAGATTACCTCAGGCTAAAATGGTAGGATCCAGGGCCAACATCAAACCATGCTCAGCCTGGTAGCTAGCCCTACCAGGTCAGGAGAGGGCTCTCTCCGGGGCTATCTCAGCAAAATATGCTCACTAAAGGCTTGAGATGATTGATTTGATTACTAATATTAGGCTAGGTATATGTGTGCAAGAGATTTTTGAATGAATTGATAAATATTTGGCTCAGATGAGAAGGCGAATTTTGGGGTGTGGGGAATGAGGCACAGTTCTACAGGGATCTTGTTGGGGCAAGGTAGGCAACTGAATTTGGCACTCTAATTCAAGTGAGATGGATGGATTGAGATAGAGGAGGAGTTAAAGAGGGTAAGAGAAACCATGGATCCTCTCCAAACAATGGAAAACATCAAAAACTAAAATAAACTTCAAGTAGAGCACTGCACTTTCAATGTATTCTACTTACACTCTTGTTTGCTTAGATGAGAAGAAATAAAGAGAAATGATACATATAACACATGAATAAATTCACAAAGATATAAGAGAGAACTGTACCAAAACAAATTCCACAGGGATCCCAAAGAGTATTGCAAACTCTGGTCTCAATTCGTTAGCCAAAATGATGATATGAGTGTACAATGAAGCTCAAGGCTTTCTCAAGAGTCCAACCATGCCAATGACTGAAAAACTACATAATATAGACAAAGAATAGCTCATCCTAGCCTCTAGGGGTCTATCTCACATGTTTAAGAGCTGATCCAACTGATTCTAAACTAGGAACTAGAAATCAGGCAATGAAACAGCGTGCCTCTAGAAACAAGGGAACTGATTCATTCAGTTTCAAACAACATTTTAGCCAATGAATCTACCTCCATAAGTGAAACTTTGACCTATTTACATCATAATTCATCAATTTACATTAAATTATATCACAAATTTGCTATTAGGAAAGTGAAAAGTCAAACTGGCCAAACCTGGGCGAAAAACAGAGCAATACTTGGTCAACCTGGCAATTTTTCCTCTATGCGTCGCGCCAAATTCTCTATGCATAGTGCCTGTTTGGACGCACTTTTGGAGGCCTTCCCGATGTCCCAATTAGCTCCACATGTGCTTGTTGGAAATTTCTACCAGCCTGCTTTCCAACCCAAGTAAAAGTTTTCAATTTGGCCTACATTTGCCCCTCCCAAACTCAGTTCTCCCAACACTGCTTCTTGTGTGTCAAAATAGGGGCAGAAAGGTCATTTTTTGAGGGTTTTTGACATTTTTGAGGGCTCAAAACCTTCTAAAATTTATTGGCCATTTGTAGGAAAACATACTTTTCCATGTGAAATCCAAAAATGTTGAGTTTTTATGATTTGGAGCCTCCTAGAAAAAGCGAGCGCCACGTGGCTCGGCGCATAGAGTAGAAATTTCTGTGTTTTAGCCCAAAAATTCCAAAAATGCAAAAAGTGTCCCAAATTTTTTGAAATTTGGGCTAAGTCTTCTCCATCAGGTGTTTTGATGGGCCAAGGAAGCCTCAGCCAAGATCTGAATTTTATCTTGCACTTTTTTCCTTCTCGATCTCTTCTTCAATTTCACCTTCAAGCTCCTGATTCTAGCTTGGCACACCATATTCCTTGACATATAATGATACGCCGTGTTTCTCAACATATTCTTCTCATTAATGGCCTTTACTAGCTTCCTCTCCAAGTGGATATTAGTCCTTTCCAACCATGACTCCCAATCAGCATTGACCGCTTGCTCAAGTGAAGTGAGCTCCACCCTCCTCCTTTGGGTAGCTTGGTGATTTTCGAATATGTTTCCGCCTCTATGAGGTCTCCTAGGTGCATGTACCTCTGTAGGTGAGTCACTATGGGTCTCCTCTTCATAATCATATGAAGTATCAAATGCCATGTTTGCTAGTGATTGAACTGTTTTGGAGCCGTCTTGATGAGAAATAGGAAAATTATGGTGTTTCTTGATTTTCTGCCACCAAGGGAAAAGTGATATGAGGGACTGTAGAGGGAGGGAAAAATGAGGGATTTTAGGACTATTAGGATAGGATAGGGTTTATCTAGGGAAACAGGGGATTATGAAATGATTTGGGAGTTTTGGGTATAGCACTAGGGTTTGGGAGTTTGTGTTTGAGATTTTGGGGAAATGGGAATTGGGGAATGGGATTAGTGAATTTAGGGGCATGTGAATGTAGGGAATAGGAAAATCAAGGGAAAAATGGAGTAAGGGAATGTGAGGTGGGGGAAAAATAACTTGGCAGTCAAACAGTTAATACAAACTCTAGCATTGTTTTCCTTGGTAGGATTTGATGATAAAAACACCATAAGACAACCACAAGCACCAACCTTGGATGAAAAGCAATGATGGAAGCCCAACTTACTTGTACAAGTGAAGACCCACGCATTTTGAGCGATTTGGAGCAAGTTTTTGAAGTTTTTGGGCTTGCTGGCTATATGCACCATGCATCAAACCTAATGTGCCATGCCAGTTATGTGCACCATGCCCGTGTAAATTTACACTGCAGATCACTGCCTAATGTGTCGCACCTGTTATGTGCGTCGTGCCACCTGCCCAATGCATCATGCTTTTTAAAGGAGACTTTTGGAGATGTTCTCAGTGTCCAAATTGGGCACAGGATAGCGCGTTGGAAAGTTATTTGAGTCTACTTTCCAACCCAACTAGAAGTTTTTAATTTGGAGTTAATTTTCCATGCCAAAAGCCAAATCTCCCAAGACTGGTCAAGATGTGCAAAATGAGGCTGCCTAAATGCAGAGTGTTGTTGCAGTCAAATTTTGAAGAGCTTTCGCAACTCCAAATTGAGCTCATGACAGTTCATTGGAAATATCTTTGTGTATAGTTATCATTTGACTCATCAAGCAAGTCATTTGGCTAACCAAGGTAAAAGGAAACTTGATTTTCCCAAGGTCACTTCAGAGGTGCATCAATTCTCCCGAGGCAACTGTATTTTTGACACTTCTCTAAACAAAGCACACCTTTGTAAACAGGGAAGGAAGGTTTTCTTCCTTGAACTATTTTGGACAAAAACCTCTCTCAGTTTTCCAAAATTCTTCTTTTATTGCTCAGAAACATCATTGGAGTAAAACCTATCCCGACGTGTGGAATAGGGGATTTGTCGAAATGAAGGGAAATGAAGGAGATAAGGGGCTTCTAAATTCTTGAGGAAATTTTGGGAAGTAGGGAGGGATGTTAGGAAATAGAGGAAAGTTTAATTTCAAATATTGAGTGAAGGGAATGGGTCCAAAAGGGAAAAACATAGGCCTAGCCTAGAAAATTGCCAAATTGTAGCAAGAAACAAGGGTTTGTGGGAAAATAAGGAATTTAAGGGATATCAGTGATGGGAAGTGTTTAATGAGGTACATTAAGGATAGGGGAAGGTGTATGAACATTAGGATACAAGTTTTGCTGATGATTTGACCATCTAAGAGAAATTAGCTTCAAAACCCTAGGAGAGGGAAATGAACCTTTCCTAGGCGCAACTGAAGCATGAACAAGGTATAAAATGACCGAATACAACTTGGCATGATGATGAAAACCCTCTGAATTATGGTACACTCAGTAAATGGTGACATGGACTGACATTTGGACAAATTTGAAAGGAGTGAAAGCAAACCCTAGACCTAATACCTAGTGACCAAATTTTGCTTGAAGACTCACTGAAATGACAAAATTTGACCTTGACACCTTAAAATCACTTTGTAAGAGCATTTTTAATCACTGGAGGAAGGATACAAAGACTGACAATAACAGCTATGATTAACAATGGTTGACCATGATTGATAGTACAAACCTAAGGGAACAATAAACCCAAGGGATTAATATTAAAATCCCAAGGGAATAATATTAAACCCAAGCAACCAATATTATAAACCCAACATATATAAACCCCAAGATTAATATTATAAACATTGTAATAAACATGAATTACCCTCATTCATTTTCATATAGAGATAATCCTGATCACAACTCCATGTTGGACCATGGTTGACCATGGTTGACATCATAATAAACCATGGTTGACTGGGGAATAATAAACCCAAGCGATTGATACTATAAACTCAAATGAACAATAAACCTAAGGGATTAATACTAAAACCCCAAGGGATTATGAACCTAAGGGAATATTCTTAAACCTAACGAACTAATATTACAAACCGAAGGTATATAAACCCTAAGTGGAGACAATTATTTTCATAATACGAGATCAGATGGTGATTTACCAAAGTTGACCATGGTTGGTTATGGTTGACCATGGTTGACCATGATTGATATTATAAACCTAAGTTTTTGATATTATGAACCCAAGGGAAACATAAACCCAAGGGATTAATACTAAAACCCCAAGGGATTATGAACCCAAGGGAATAATATTAAACCTAAGTGACTAATATTATAAATGCAACATTGGTAAATCCAAACATAAACCCAAGGGATTCATACTCAAACCCCATGATTGACCATAGTTGAAAATGGTTGATCATGATTGATATTATAAACCTAAGGGAATAATAATCCCAACGGATTGATATTATAAATCAAAAGGAATAATAAACCCAAGGGATTAATACTAAAACTCCACATGATTATGAACCTAAGGGAATAATATTATACCCAAGGGACTAATATTATAAATCCAAGGTATAAAAACACTAAGATAAATATTAAAAATACTAAAATAAACATGGTTGAGCACGATTGATTTTCATATTGAGACAATCCTTGTCATAATGCAACATTCGACCATGGTTGATTATGGTTAACCATTATTGAATAATATTAAACTCTAGGAATAGGAGCCCTTAGATCAATAAACCCAAGGTATTTATATTATAACCCCAAGGGATTAATAAACCTAAGGGATAATAATTATAAATCGAAGGAATATAAACCCTAACATCAATATTATAAAGCCTAAAAATAAACATGGCTGACCATGCTTGACTATGTTGATTTCCATATAGAGGCATTCCTTGTCACAATACATTGTTGGACCATGGTCAACCATGTTTTACCAAGATCAATTTTCATATCGAGACAATTTTTGTCGAACATAGCATTAGACCATGGTTAACCATGCTTGATTTCCATATCCTACCTTGTTTGACCATGGTTGAACATGGTTGGTTATGATTGACCATGGTTAACAATTATTAATATTATAAACCCAATGTATTGACATTATAAACCCAAGGGATTAATACTAAAATCCCAAGGTATTATGAATTGAAGGGAATAATATTAAACCCAAGCAACTAATATTATAATCCGAACATATATAAAACCTAATATAAATATTATGAAAACTAAAATAAACTTGATTGAGCATCGTTGATTTTCATATTGAGACAATCCTTATCACAATTCCATGCTGGACCATGGTTTACCATGGTTGACATCATAATAAACCATGGTTGACCAGGGGATAATGAACCCAAGCGATTGATATTATAAGCCATAAGGAACAATAACCCTAAGGGGCTAGTACTAAAACCCCAAGGGATTATGAACCTAAGGGAATACTATTAAACTCAAGGGACTAATATTATAAACCCAAGGTATAAAAACCCTAATATATATATTAAAAATACTAAAATAAACATGGCTGAGCACAGCTTATTTTCATGTTGAGACAATCCTTGTCAAAATGTGACATTAGATGAATGTTTACCATGGTTGAACACGGTTAACCATTGTTGGATAATATTAATGATCTGGATTTAAACAGGAACACAATAGATTATAGAGATAACCATAAACACAGAGATGCGATAACCATAAATAAAGAGATGTAGCGGAAATAACACTTCATTTCATTAATGGAAAATACCGAAATATGCTTACAAACAGAATTGGAAATAAACCAGCTAGGACGATGGTAGCTTATCTCTGAGAAGAGATGTGCGGCTACATGTCTCTGACTGTTCCGAACTTGTGTTACAATGAGGCTCAAAGGCCTATTTATTATTGAGAAACAATGGAAAACCCTTCACATTCCATTCCAAAACCGACCCTTAGAAGATGAAACGCCAAATTGTGGGCCCCGTTTTGGGTAAATTGGTACATCAATTTCCCGGGGTCGTAACTTTGGCATACGATCTCCGTTTGACACGTATGATAGCTCGTTAGAAAGATCTATCCGAGAACTACCACTTTGGGAAGGGAAACATGGTCCATGGACCCATGTTTCCCCCAGATTTCCCAAAAAACATCGTTTAGGGCCTCAAAACGGCTTCGGAAGTTTAGGACCCGAAAAAATTGCTAAAAATAGTAAATTGTGCTACAATTACGGAAACTGAAAAACTGAAAGAGACAGTTGCGGGGGTCCAAATGGGATAGGCGGTGGCCACCAACATCCACCTGGATCAAGACCACTTGGGGTTCTCATGGTTGTGGTAAGAATCCTAAAGCCTCCTTTGAGTTTTGTAATCCCAATGCTTCAGCTGGCAAGACTTGTGGTCGTAATTCAACATCCTGCATAATTAATGAAGTTTCCACTACCTACCATGACAGAAACCTTGCCCAGGTCTACTAGCTTATAGCAGAGTGGGGAGATGAGATTAACCAAAAATCTGGTATATTGGATATTGATTTGGATAATTGGCAAACTCTGTTGCCTGATCTAGGACACTCTCAAGGAATATCTTCTCAATATAAACAGACTTTTCATTTTTATTAGATGATGAAGAACCGCCTAGTTAAATCATTGGAGCATCTCCCCTGTGGTTTTCCTTTGTCTTCTCAGAAGTTCTCAGATTAGAGTAAGGATTTCTAGCATATTTACTTTCAACTTCAAATGCAGAATGGTCACCTTAGTCGCATTGAATAACATATTTCTTGCATCTAGAAAACTAAGCTTCTAGCTTCAAGTGTGAAGGATCTTGCTCCTGTTGATTCAGCTAATGATGAACAGTTTTATGTTGTAATTGATTTTATGGATCGACCTTATTCAATAAGATATTTAAATCGACATTATAAACCTACGACTAAGGTCAATCATGAGGAGAAAAAAATATGTGGAGAACTGATACGAACTTGGTATGATAAATAGGGAAATGAAGTTTAGGGTTTTTTGGAATAAATTGGCCAACAATTAAATTAATGAAGGTTTTATTAAGAATATTATAAAATTGGTGTGATATGTTAAAATTAATAATATAACGAGAAAAATAGAATATTAAATATGTTTGAATATAATATTTATTAATTAGAGAAATCATTTTATCTGATTGTATTTTTATTTATTAAATTAAATAAATTATCTATTGAGGATTGGAATAAATATGAGGGATATAAAATGATGAGAGTAAACAATTAGATCACTTAAAATACAAATATCTTTAATATTTTCTAAATATTAATTTGAATTTCATGAATAGTTAAAGAATTTGAAAAATAATGAGATTAATTAATGAATTAAACTAAAAGCATGAGGGATTAGAGATAAATGGAATAGGTAAAAACAAAGAAATGATGATGTAGGGATTAAAAAGTTTGGAATTTGGATGTCAAAGTAGGGATCCAATTTTTTCTTATGATCCATCCCTCATCCCTGTTTAGGATTTTAGGATGTTTATTGATTTCGATGACTTCTTTGAATTTTCTGTTGAAATAGTGGTCAATTTTGGCTAGGAAGAGAGCTTAATAAATAGAATTAAGGAATAATAAATAAATAATGATTTATTTAATTATTTTCAGGTGATTTAGTCAAATGTGAAAATGAATAATTATCAAACAATGATTTAATAAATATTCCTAGATGAAATTAAATGAATAATGATTTATTTAGTTATTCCCATGGGGTTTTTTAATTTTAATAAAAAATAATTTAATAAAAATGGTTTACTAAATTATTTCCCATGGTGAAAGTGATTTTTACTACGGTAAAATTAATCCTACATGGTGTATTTGATCCACCTAGTTAAAATGGCTAGGTGGTAATTTTTTAGGTGATAACACTAATCCTATTTGAATTTTTACACTAGATGCATTGATTTTAGTGTAGATTTTGATCTCTAATCCTATTTGATCGCTTTCACTAGATGTATTGATTTCAATGTAGATGTTTATTTCTAATCATATTTAAATGTTTGCACTAGGTTTATTGATTTCAATGTAGTTGTTAATTTCTAATTTGATATAACTAGATGTATGATGTATATTAATTTCAAAGTAACTAGATTAATAATGTGTTGATTTCAGTGTAAGCATAAAAAATTATTGACAAGATGCATTGATTTGTGTTACAATAACTCAACCATAAATAAAATGCTTGAATTTTCATGTGAAATAAAATGTTCACTTACATGAAATGTTTGCTTCTTGAAATTGTAAACTAATTGTAATTAACTATATTATTATTATTCTCATTATTCGTCATTCAATATTGTTAGTCACCTTGCATTCAAACTAGGGAATTGAAAACAATTACGATTGATACTTATTGTTGTTTAACCTCCATAAGTCACAATGATTGACATTGGAGAAAGATACTATTAATATTGGAGAGCAAGAGAGATAAGGTATGTCATTTAATCCAATAGCTCGATTAAATATTTGAATAGTCTATGATTTCAATTTCCCTTTCATATGATCCATATGAAAAGATGACAAAAATAACATGTGATAAAAAGAATGGTAGAGGAAAATAGTTTGAGATTGATCACAATGAAGATTATTTTTAATTGGTTGCACTCTTATTATTCATATTTTCTACCATTCAACGTTGGTACATTGTCACTTTGCATTCAATTTTTGTCTTTATTTCATAATTTTCGATCATTCAAGTTATTAAGACGCTCTATCTTCTTAGCAAAATAAGCTAAATGAGAAAATTTAAAATTCAAATGACCAAATTGATTTTAGACATATTTAGAATATTTAAAATGGTCAAAAAATTAGATGCTCAACAAATTTTCCATGGATGCACACGACTGAAACCAACCTAGATCCATCTTAACCGTGAATCTATCAAGTCTCGAGAGGGATCAATTCTCTCAAGGTGAAAAGATTTCCTCAAAATTTTCCCTAAAAATTAAAGTTTGCACCTCGAGAATTATTATCCCTCTTGGTACTTCATAAATCTAGGATTAAGATTGATATAGGTTGGTAAATAATTTAAATATGTAAACATGAAAAAATATATATATAAAGTTGTCATAAATAATTTAAATATGGAGAAGGCAATTTTTTTTTAAAGAAACTAAAAGTGTTAAGTAAAATATGCATGACATGTAGGGAGTTAGTTTACTTAATAAAGTTTTAATAAATAACTTTTGGATAGATTTACAACATAAGTTTACTAAGAAAGACTTTAGATAGGAAGCGATGAATAAAATATTTTTTTATTATTAAAATTATCTTTTCAAAAGCAATAAATATCACAATTTTAATTTTAATGTTTAACTTTAATGAAATTGTATTATTTATTTATTAAGATTATTGATTTTCAAATTATCTGTAGATGGGTAAAATATAATGTATTTTTAAATTATATTTTGATATATATTAAAGGTTTCATACTGTTATTTTAGTTATCTTTCTCTTAAACATGTGTATAAGGAGAAAAATATTGAAGCTAATTATCACATAACTTGGTACATAGATGATGAAAGAAAAATAAAATTTGCATATTTCGAATATTATCATCTTCTTTTTCATGAAGTAATGGTGGGAGCTAGAAAGTTCCCTTTTCCTCATTATAAGTTAATCTTTAGCGATTTTCATTACACTATTTGTTCTATTCCTTAATATTGAAATCATATGTACTCTTTGATGGGGCATTGAAAATAGAGTCGATAGAAAAGGAAGGGAGGAATTCTACCATCCCATCACCTCTCTCAACATTAAATGGAGAGATGGCATGGCCCTCCCACCCCATTTGCTCGCACATGCCACCAATGTCAACATTCAAGGGCATTAAGATGACATACTTGACTTAGACTAGGTGTTCTTACCTTCCCTATTGTTTTCTCGATCCTTTCTTCTTGACAGAAGGTTATACCCAACCGGAGATGGGATGTTTCCACTATGGCACTGGATTTTCTTGTTGGAAACTTGAATTAGTAGTGTGACACTTATATCATTTTTAAATTTTTTTTCCAAACCCTTAACTAATTCAACCATACATTATCAACTTAACACATATGAGGATCTATGCATAAGCATAAGCCATAAGCAGTTGGATGATGATCATGTAAACATATAGGCATCATGTAGAAATAATAAACCATCAAGGAAAAACCAAAAAAATCATTATCACATGAAGTCACAAGGATATCTGGAGGAAACCCCTCCAGTAGAAAAACCACCCTTGCTATTGGTGCACTGGTCTAAATGTTCTATATGTTAGATCTTAGACTTTTGTGATCCATATTGATAATTAGATTGTCTTTCAGATTAATCACATCATTGAGTTTAGGTCAACATTTCTAACCAGCTAATGGGGTTCATCCTCAAGAAAAAGGCAAAAAAATTATTCTTCCCAATTGGGAAGATTGATTTTTTCATCTTTGTCATGAGGATGAACTACATTAGTTGGCTCGAAACGTCAACCAAAACTCAATGATGTTATTAATGCAAAAGACAATCTCTTTATCTTTTATATGTTTCAAGAAAATGATATCTTTTCCATAGATATGGATGGCCACCACTAGGTAGGATACTCGACCTCAAACATAGCTTTCTGGTCACCACCATCTAGGAGACTCAATCCAATTACAATTTTTTGGCACCCACCATCTAAGAAGCCTCTACTCCCTCAGCATTGTTCGCTAAACACCACTAGTATAGAATCACTACTCCAAACCTAGTAAGACACCACTTGCCAGAGTCCACTCCACCTTACCTCTACTTAGACCTCATTTCAAATTTTTTAGATTGGATCCTGTGACAATATTTTCAACATATATGTGACTCAACTCTACTATCAAACCTTGGAATAAAAGCACTAACTCATCACAAACACAATCGAAAAACACCAAAACCAATATGCTCTTCAATCTAGAAAATGCTTCACTGCAATACATACATCAAATCTTCAACATCATAACTATCCAGAAGCATAGACACATCTCACACTCAACCATAACAATATAACATCAAACCCTCAATAAGCTACAACCATATAAATAGGCATGCAAACATAGATATCTTCTACAACAAAGCATAAAACAACATATAAAGTATTATGGCACATTTCCATTCATATCATCTCCCTACACACAAACAATTAGCCTGTAGTGTGATAACAAGAATGGTAGAACAAAATAGTTTGAGATTGATAACAATGAAGATTATTTGTAATTGACTGCACACTATTATTCATATTTTCTATCACTCAACATTGTTACATTGTCACTTTGCATTCAAATTTTTTTTCTTTATTTCATAATTTTCCATCATTCAAGTTATTAAGATGCTCTATCATCTAAACAAAATAAGCTAACTGAGAAAATTTAAAATTAAAATGACAAAACTAATCTTTGACATATTTAAAATAATCAAAATAATTAGATGTTCAACAAATTTTCCATGGATGCACACCACAGAAACCAACCTAGATCCATCTTAACCCTGGATCTATAAAGTATCGAGAGGGATCAATTTTCTCAAGGTGCAAAGCCTTCCTCAAAATTTACCCTAATAGTTAAAGTTTACACCTCGAAAAATTTTATCCCTCTTAACACTTGATAAATCTGAAATTAATATTGATATAAATTAGTAAATATTTTTTACATGATAAAATTGTCATAAATAATTTAATTATAGAGAAGCCAAAAAAATGAATTTAAAATAAACTAGAAGTGTTAAGTAAAATACGCATGATATGTAGGGAGTTAGTTTTCTTAATAAAGTTTTCATAAATAAGTTTTGAATAGATTTACACCATAATTTTGCTAAGAAAGACTTTAGATAGGAAGCGATGAATAAAGTATTTTTTTTTATATTAAGATTATCTTTTCAAAACCAATAAATATAACCATTTTAATTTTAATGTTAAAATTTTTAGTGAAATTAAATAACATTTGTATTATTTGTTTATTTATTTATTTATTAGCATGATCGATTTTCAAATTAGTTTTAGATGGGTAAAATAGAATGTATTTTTAAATTTTATTTTGAAATTAATAAGGTTTTCATAAATAAGTTTTGGATAGATTTACACCATAAATTTACTAAGAAAGACTTTAGATAGGAAGGGATGAATAAAGTATTTTTTCATATTAGAATTATTTTTTCAAAACCAATAAATATAACCATTTTAATTTTAATGTTCAAATTTTTAGTGAAATTAAATAACATTGGTATTATTTATTTATTTATTAACACTATTGAATTTCAAATTATCTTTAGATGGGTAAAATATAATGTATTTTAAAATTCTATTTTGAAATATATTAAAGGTTTCATAGTGTTATTTTAGCTATTTTTCTCTTAAACATGTGTATAAAGAGAAAAATATTGAAGTTAATTATCACATAACTTGGTACATAGAAGATGAAAGAAAACTAAAATTATCATATTTCGAATATTATCATCTTCTTTTTCATGAAGTAATGGTGGGAGCTAGAAAGTTCCCTTTTCCTCATTATAAGTTAATATTTAGCAATTTTCATTACACTATTTGTTCTATTTCTTAATATTAAAATCATATGTGCTCCTTGATGGGGGCATTGAAAATAGAGTCAATAGAAAGGGGAGGGAGGAATTCTACCACCCCATCACCTTTCCCAGCATTAAATGGAGATATTGCATGGCCATCCCACCCCATTCACTCGAACATGCCACCAACCTCAATATTCAAGGGCATTAAGATGGCATACTTGACTTAGACTAGGTGTTCTTACCTTCCCTGTTGTTCTTTGGATCGTTTCTTCTTGACATAAGGTTATTTCCAACTAGAGATGGGATGTTTCCACTATGGCACTAGATTTTCTTGTTGGAAACTAGATCACTACTAAGAGGTGGGGTGAATTGGTAGTGTGACACTTATATCATTTTAAAATTTTCTTTCCAAACCCTTAACTGATTCAACCATACATTATCAACTTAACACATACGAGGATCTATGCATAAACATGAGCCATAAGCAGTTGGATGATGATCATGTAAACATATAAGCATCATGTACAAATAATAAACCATCAAGGCACAACCAAAAAAATCATTATCACATGAAGTCACAAAGATATCTCGTGGAAACCCGTCGAGTAGAAAAACCACCCTTGCTACTGGTGCACTAGTTTAAATGTTCTATATGTTAGATCTTACACTTTTGTTATCCATATTGATAATTAGATTGTCTTTCAGATTAATCACATCATTGATTTTTGGTTGACATTTCTAACCAACTAATGTGGTTCATCCTCAAGAGAAAGGTGAAAAAATTAATCTTCCCAATTAGGAAGATTGATTTTTTCATCTTTGTCATGAGGATGAATCACATTAGTTGGTTCGAAATGTCAACCAAAACTCAATGATGTTATCAATGTGAAATACAACCTCTTTATCTTCTATATGTGTCAAGAAAATGATATCTTTTACATAGATATGGATGGCCACCACCAGCGAGGATACTCGACCTAAAACACGGTGTGCTGGCCGCCACCATCTAGGAGACTAAACCTAATTACAATTTGTTGGCACCCACCATCTAAGAAGCCTCTACTCCCTCAGCATTGTTTTCTAAACACCACTAGTATAGAATCAATGCTCCAAACCTAGTAAGACACAACTTGCCAGAGGCCACTCCACCTTACCCTCTACTCAGAGGTCATTTCAAAATTTTTAGACTGGATCCCCGAGACATTATTTTAAACATATATATGACTCAACTCTACTATCAAACCCCGAAATAGAAGCAATAACTCATCACAAACACAATTGAAAAACACCAAAACCAATATGCTCTTCCATCTAGAAAATGCTTCACTGCAATGCATACATCAAATCTCCAACATCATAACTATCCAGAAGCATAGACACATCTCACACTCAATAATAACAATATAACATCAAACCCTCGATAAGCTACAACCATATAAGTAGGCATGGAAACATAGATCTCTTCTACAACAAAACATAAAAAAACATATAAAATATTATGGCACATTTCCATTCACATCATCTCCTTGCACACACAAACAATTAGCCTATAGACTTAGTAGACGCTCTATGCAAATTTTTCCTTTTCCATCTATTTGATATGTATAATGATATATATACTTCAAAACTCTACTAAATGCCTTCAATCTACCCACTCCACTTATATTCGCACTCAAACACAAAGTATCTTTACTAACCAATATGCTGAGAGAACGTTTCCTCTCTCCAAAACTATTACTCTCTCAATCACACCCCACACACACACACACACACACACACGCGCGCGCGCGCGCGCGCGCGTGCACACACACACATATATGTTGGGAAAATTCCTTTTTTGTACTGAGTTCGTTGGTTCTCAACTTTGATGAAATCCAACCACAATCATCACTACTTTTTAGTTAAAAACATTCACACCCAATAAATGACTTATTCAACAAATTTCAGGCTTAGCCAATCAATTTCGAGGCTTCTGGGAATTACCATAGTGACACAAGAGCATCTAATCTAGGGTATCATGTTGACTAAAGGAGTTAGTTTCTTAAGTTAGAATATAATTATTTAATGTATTTTTCATATAATTTTAGGAGAGAATGATAATTACTGTAAATAGGAGAAGGTTTGAGAATATTGTGGAAGAGTTGAGACATTTGAGGGTTAGCTAGATGTCATCTAGAGATAAGGGATTAGGTGAGATTTTTTATGGGTCATGAGAGATATTATGGGAGTTAGTTTAGGATCTAGAAACTATTTTGGGTTCATATCCACTTGTAAAAATCTAGGTGAGCCTATGATGCATGTAAGTTAGTTTTATATGTTGTTTGTGCTTTTAATTTGTAGGCCACCTATAGTCTAGGGCATAAGTTTTGGTATCATAACCTAAAGATGAGTGTTTGTGAGAACTCGAATGTGTTCATCATCCATGAACAAGATAATTCTGAAGTTATTGTCTTGAAAAAAAATAAAAACACTACCTAAAAGTGAATTGGAAACAATTCTAAGGTAGGCGATTCTAAGGAGGTTAAGTGCAAACAGGAGTTGTGGTCGATCTTAAAACATGTACATGAAGAAAGAGTGAACCGCAATCTAAATCCACAAGGATAATTGGATACTTATGAGAAGTTGAGAAAGGGCTCATCAAAATGGGAAAGCCTGCAATTGATGCTGGTGGTGACCTGAACTCTTGCCATCATTAACCCACAGAGGCAAGAGGCGCTCTATAGATTCTTCACTTCATTAGTTCAAGTACCTACATATGAGGTAAGTCATGCTCTCAAGACAATCTATTGTTGTTTTTATTGAGGTTTAAAAATTCATTGAGCTTCCCAAAGAGAAGCCATGCTTTTCCCAATTGTTATGCGTCAACTCAGTTTTAATAGAGTATGGTCATCCTAGTTTTATTTTTCCCTCATTTTGCAAAATTCAGGAAAATTTTTGCAAGGGCAATTTATTATGGATGGCCATAGCTCCATCCCACTATTATGAAGAGAAGGAGAAGTCGCCAGAATTTCTTGATAAAGTCGTTGAAGCAATGTTTCTCTAAGCCGCAACCATGGAAGGAAGACACACCGCCATATAAAAAATCTAAGAGGATTTGGTTTCTTTGCAGGAGCTACTATTTCTCCCTTGCAAAGAAATTAATAAGGGCCACCATTTAAGCCAAAGCTATATTATATAAAAAAAAAAAAAAAATCGAGATAAACTTCACAATTTCGTGAGCAAGAAAGGAGAATAGCTTCACATTTGAGAAGAATGAAAACAAATTGGGGAATAAACATACGCGCGGATCTTTTCAGACAACAATAAAATAACTTTTTTGGTTTATTCATTTCAAGTTTCAACGCATTGGTTTACAAATCATAAAAGGAGGTGAAATTTGAGTAAACGATTTTTTTTATGTGTTAAAAGTGATTTATTTTAGAGTCCACAATTTAGCTTTCATATTTAAAAAATGGGGGGTGATTTAAGGTTTTAAACAAGGAAAAATATATTTTCCATTTAGAGATTTGGGTATTTAAAAAGGAAGAAGTGAAAAGTGGTTTAATTGTGAATGGTTAGTTTTGAGAAACCATGCATAGTTTCATGTAAAAAAGGAATAAAACAAAAAAATGTAAAGTCATATTGAGTCATTCCTTATTATTTATAAAGTAAAATTTATAAGGAAGAATATGTATAAATACTTAAGATTCATGTATAGTTGAGTCATGGAGAAGATATTTATATATTATATAAAATGGTACATTTTCGATTGTACCCGATACCCAAGGTCCATTAATGAAGAGTTGATGTCAAATTGGAACTCTGAAGTTAAAGAGTCATAAGTAAAGTAAAAAGTGCATTGAATGTAATGGGTGTATGATCAGTAGTGCCTAACTCCCAAAATTTTGGTTAATGTATTATAAAGACAAGAGATATTGCACTAGTTTGTAGCAAAGGGAGCATAGTACAAAGGAGTGCTAAAAAATAAGGTTCAAGTGAAGTGAATCATTGACCAAGTTCAAAGGGAGTAACTTGGTAAAGTGTTAGTTCAATTGTAGGTTACACTGAACAAGGTGAAGTTCACGAAAGAATGAGATGAACATGACTATGGATAGTCATTTGCAGAATTCAGAGAAAGGCCAAGATGATGTCATGGCAGTTGGCCTTGGTGATGAAGATTTTGAGAAAGAAATCGTTGATTTGAAGGTATGACTTATTGTGCTGGTGGAGTTGCTACAGAGTCAGAAACATGGATGGATAATGAAGAAGATAGTTATATGGCCAACCAAGCAATTGATTGAAAGAAGATAGAAGCACAAGTTGTAATTTTTGTTAAGGGAAGCAAAAAAAATCTAGATAACAGAGATGAATGAATGAATTTGTGAACCAGAACAAGGATCAATGCTTGCTGAAGATGATGATGATGCTGAAATGAAAATTGTTGATGAGAACGTGGGTTTGATTCCCATAGATGCTACCACAAACTTTTTAGAAGATCTGCATAGAATGAGTATATCTTCGATGGAAGATAACAATTTTGTTGGTTTTAAATCTTATAATTTGTGTTTGGATGCAGAATGTCTTACAAATGATGAAAAAGACGCTAATTTTGTTTCATGCAGGGATGAATATCAGTCTATTGAAATGATTTTTGAAAGAGTCCGTCAAAATGCTTCTGAAATGTGAAGAATAACTACAATTATTAGAGAATATACTGATGGAACCTGAATCTAATCAAGTTGTGGATGTGGAACCTGATACAAAATCTAATTTTCAATTTAATGTTAGAGATGCTAAATTGATATTCCAAAATAGTAATAGTAAAATTCAATCAAAAACTAGATTGGATATGGAAATTGAAGAATTAAGGAAATTGATGGAAAAAACACATAAACTGATATATTACAAGATGATGCAAACAAACAACAACATAATACTTTTGACTTCTCAAGTATACATCAGAAAAGAAAGAGGAGAATTGCAGCATAAATTTTGGAAGCATGGAAGATGAGAGAAGACAACCATAAAACAACAACAACATGACAAAGCCATTGATTTATTGCAAATGAAAGTTTTGGATCCAAGAGGAATTTTATCAAGTAATGAAGATATATGGTTTGGAGACCATGAAGTTATTTTACATGGGGAGTCTGGTGTAGCACCATAAGATATCTTGTTGACTAAATGTGTTAGTTTCTTAGTTAGGATTTAATTATTTAATGTATTTTTCATATAATTTTTGGAGAGCATGAGAATTATGGTAAATAAGAGAAGGTTCGAGAGTATTGAGGAAAAATTGAGATATTTGAGTGTTAGTTAGATCTCATATAGAGATAAAGGATTAGGTGAGAGTTTTTATGGATCATGATAGATATTTTGGGAGTTAGTTTAGGATCTAGAACCTGCTTTGGGTTCATATCCACTTGTATAACTCTAGGTGAGCCTATGAGGCATGTAAATGTGAGGAGTGAGAGTGATGAATGAGAGGCCAATGAGTAGCCCAGTACTTCTCTTGTAAATATTTTATTATTAATTAATTACTTCTCATATTTTATGTGCATTCATTGTGTGTGGATATCCGTTTAATTTTATGTGTTGTGTGTATTTTTAATTTGCATGCCCCCTATGGTTTGCGGCATCACATAGCCAAGTCATTTCGATGATGCGTAACAAATGTAGATATTTCTCTAGAAGGCTATCATCACTACAATAATATAGGCATCCCAGAGAAATTTTTTCTAGGAGCATATGGGCATCCCTTCAATGGTAGCAACAACTTTGCTAAGAGTATAACTTCTTCCTAGAGACAATGTAATAATGTTTTATCATTTCCTCCTTCTTCAACCAAATTTGGATCTTAGCTTCATAAGTGATCTTGAGACATCATGATGAGAACCTTCCATAAGAAATTTAACACCATAACAATGAAGCTATATAAAACAATATAAGGAAATAGGTTTCCAAGCACACCTGCGTCAAATCATTATCTACACTTTCTTAAACACTTGCATACCTTCAACAACTGTACACAACTATGTAGAAAAAAATCTGCAACACATAAATAATCCCACTAATCCAACAAAGTCAACATGAATGGCTCAATAAACCAAGTTGACATCGACGCAACATGGTTGACATCAATACCGAGACAATCCAACTACAACCATGAAAGCTATAATGTTAAAAATCTCCCCCTTTGGCATGGATGGCAACCACACACAATCTCCTAACCTTCAATATTCTCTCGTCTCTTCAATATTCTCTTCTCTCTCCCCCCCTTTGACATCAATGACAAAGAGTCAACTCCTTCTGATAAGGAAGCAAGAGATTTGTAACAAAATCCCAAGTAATAGACCATGAGATCTCTACATGGATAAATAGTAATGCATATCAATAATTATCCATGCTTTTCACATCACTAGAAACAAGCAACATATCAAAGTAGTCATCAAGCACTCTCCTCTTAGCAGCATGTCAAACTAATCAATCTTTAGCAACAACAATATATTAAGTAATATGCACATGAGGCTAATGAACAACAATGTGTGGCATCTATGAGAAGCATCAACAATGTGTGCAAGAATATCCACGTGAGGCAATAACCCATGTCCTCCATAGTAGCAAACACACGTCTCAAAGTAGATCATAATGCCAACAATGATTTGTTAACATATCATAATCATATGAGATGGTCCGCCTCAACATGTGCTATTTCTCAACGTGCTTCCACTTCAACTATTTCCTTCATGGAAACACAATGTAATTTTGTAGCTGAAGATACCCCCCTTGAACATGGAATGGGGTTGAAAGCATCATCTTCATATCACTGTTAATGCCAAGCTTCAAATATATTTTATTATTTAGACGCATAATACAATGTTCACTTGTGTCTTTGAGGGGGGAACCTCCAACAGAGAAGAGCCAAATTATAATAAGATTTGATACTTCTGCGCTTGCCATCTAAGAGTATTTATATCTTTATGCAATCCAAAACCCTAACTACTAGTTTCCCCTTGCATAACATAGGTTAACCACTTTGTTTATTAACTATGGCCCATTTATAACAGATTGTGGTCCCTTTTCTATAATGCAAGTCATTCACTTACAATTATTATTAATGCAAATAATCTCTTATAGGATTTATTGACTCGACTAACTAACTGTGACAAGGGTTATTACATGAATAAGGGAGTTAGGGTTGGACCCTAACATGCTCTCTCCCTTCAAAAGCAACATTCTCCTCAATGTTGAAGCTGCAGAAACTGCTGAAGAACATTGGCTGGTCCCACGACGCATCTTTTGGAGATGTGTCTTTCTCCTTGACGAGGACTTCATTGATCATGCAGCCACAAAGATTTATTTTGTGAGTATCAAGGACTTATTTAGGTCAGAACCATAGTTAACCTTCATGATCCAATTTTGGCATACTGGTTTGAACCCTGCAATTATTCCACACAACTTTCTTTACACAGGATACATGGAAGACTGGGTGGATTTTTGAAGTAGTTGGTAGGGCTAGTTTTTAAGTGATTATTCCTATACATTGAGGTACCTAATAAGGCCCATAGAATTTTGGGGCTAGTTTTAGAAATCCATTTTATTTGAGAGAGGTCCAATTATAAGGTTGGAGTCATAGGAACACATGGTCATCTACCCAAAATGACCTCTCTAAATGGTGTTGTTCAGCCTATTATTTCATTTGATTCTAAGATTGATGTATATTATCTTTGATATGAGTGATCATGGAGGCACGATTTTGGAAGATCTCATCAATTGACTATACTTTGGATGATTTGGGGATATAAGAAGTCGGTGTTTGTGGTAGTTTCCTATACACTACCTCATAAGGCATCATCTTGGTGGATTCATGATAGTTAGTATTATACCACCATTTAGCTAAAGGAAACCACTATACCCATTGATGCTACTTGTCTGAGGTGAAACACCACAAATAGATCTCCAAACATTTGTTGAAATCTTTTGTTTAACCATAGGTTTGGTAATGACAGGTTGTACTCATTTGGAGGTGTGTGCCCTGTAGCTTGAAATGTTCTTGCCAAAAATTGTTGGTGAAAGTGGGGTCTCGATGAGACACCATGGAAGTTTTCATGCCATAGAGTTTGAATATTTGGTCCATGAAAACCTGTGCCACCAATTTTGGGTAAATGGGTGTGCGAGAGTGCAAATTGAGCATATTTGGAAAGTTTGTCAACGACCACCATGATGATGGTTTTTTTTCCTGACTTTGGGATACTTGTAATGAAATCCATGGAAACATCTATTGAGATGGAAGAAGGGAGTGGAAATGGTTGCAAGGTGCTGAGTAGCTTCATTGGTTCCCATTTGTTATTTTTTCATACTTTGCATTCAGCTACAAAAGTAAGAATGTCATTCTTTGGAAAGCCTAAATGTCTAACAATGGGAGATGAGTGCAACTCTTCTAATATGTGAGGTTTTGAGGGTGGAGGTCAGGGCTAAAAGCACCCTATCATTATAGTGGAGAACCTTATCCTTGCAATAGTAATCCTTTGTAAAATTAGGATATGCTCGTAATTTATTAATGTGATGGGACAAATAAGGGTGGGAGAAGAATTCGTGACAAGATTCTACAATCCAATTTTATATGGGTAGAGAGAGAGATGATAGGGTTCCCTCATCCTCAAACTAGCATGATAAGGCATAAACCACTACATTGTCATGACACTTCTTATAAATTATCTCATAATCATATCCCAACATTTTTGCAAGCCATTCTTTTTTTGTGGCGATGATAGATGTTTCTCTAGAAAATAGTTTAGGACATGATGATTAATGAGGACTTTGAATGATGCCCAAATAAGTATGGTCACCAAGTTTCTACTGCATGTACGATAGCCATCATTCCTTTCTCATATGTAGATTGACCGATATGTTTTCTACTGAGTTGTTTCCTAGTGAAAGCTAATGGTCTAGCTTCCTACATTAATATTGCGCCAATTCATGTACCTCAAGCATCACATTCAATCACAAAAGATTTCACGAAGACTGGTAAGGCCAATACTGGAGTGGAGCACATGGCTTATTTGAGAGACAAGAATTCCTCTTGAGCTATTTCATTATAGAGAAATGAATTTTTCTTAAGAGGATTAGTGAGGGGTCAGTAAATGTGTCCATAATTGTGGACGAATTTGTGATAATTGCCCATGTGACGCACATGCCATAGGGTATGCACTTAATAATTAACACACACAACATAAACTGAAAACCACACAGTATTTGGGGTAGCATCGGGTGTGATATAGCCATGAAAAGTGGTGGAGAGGCTAAAGCACATGAGATCTCTAATACCCAAGAATGGTTTGGGCAGATTCTAAATAGTTTGGGAGATATTAAAATAATTTATATTTTTAATGGAGTCCCTAAGTCTAAACTTAGGGAAAATAAAATACTAATGTGAATTAATATAAAACTATGTTACGAGGGTCCAAAATTCATGGTTCAAGCCAGAGTTAATCTTAGTCATTGATTAGGGACTTAATATCAGTTGTTGAATTGTCAACGAGAAAAGTATAAGAGGAGGCTTGAGGATAACTTGGAGAATACACTGAGTTGATCAATAATTCGATTTTTTGGGCTAGGGCTTGCTGAGGAAATCGAAGGAGTCATCAGAGTTGCAGCTGTGGGGCATTGAATACAAAAGAAGAGAGGTAGAGAGGGTACCAAGAGCATCAGTGCAGAAGCCAAGAGAGAGGGCAACAAAGCCAACTAGAGGCCACGCAGAGCCAGTCACGGCCCACACAAAGGTAGCGAAGAGCTGCACAGTGCCAGAGAGAGACAACATGGGTGACGTAGAGGATCTAGAGGTTGACACAGTGCCTCCAGAAGCTAACGCAAGGCGAGCGTTCACTTGATGGTCCCTGACCTAGGTTTAGCGTTAGTCAGCCAAGCAAATCCATACACTACTGGCGCTTTTGGCATCAGTTCGTGGAGTGCGGACCGAAGTCTCACCCGAACCAGTATGGGGGGATGCAGGAACCAAGTTTTCATGCCCTGAAATAGTTTTGATGTTAATTTTATACCTTAAACCCTTCCTTCGCGTAAATTGATAAACCTTTAGGGCTTATTAATGTACTTTCTCTTTTGCCTCTTAGAACGTTTGCGAAGGTATACGATTGTCCTTAACCTTCGCGAAGGTATACGATTGTCCTTTTCACAACCCTAAACAATGACTTAGGCACTTACATGCCTTTATTACAACGTTATTATATAAATTCCCAAAATATCTTAATTGTTTTCCAAATTTACCATGAAATTAAGATTATCTTCGCTTAAACATATATCCTTATTTGCGTTCATATAGCAGATAGAAACATATATATTCATGGATCAAATTAGCATTATAACATAAAACAAGAACTTAACATAACATAAATGCATGAAATCCACAAAGACAAAATACACAACAATTTCAAAATACTTCTCTCTATTAATGATTTAGATTTCCAATACAAACTCTATCTGCCCTGTGCACATAGCTGCAGGGGTCCGTGCACTCAGCTGTGGACTTCTAACTTAGGCCTCTGCGCACTCAGCTATAGAGCCTCTTAATATGCTAAGACCCTCATTGTTAGCTCTTCACAGACTCATCAAAAACTTAAACTTCCTCAGAAATCTACTTCCCCCCTTACGCTCTTCTAAGACCCCATTTTATACAATCCCATGGTCCATGGACCAAGGGCAAATCTCTATAGGTGACACAAGATATCTAAACTAAGGGCGGAAACCCTTTTTGACTCTTAATATCCTTGCACTCCGTGGCCACAAAATGCGCAGAATATACATTCCTTTATACAAAATTTGGGCTTTCTGCCCCAAACTTAGGCTTTTAGTCCCAAACATGACCTAAGAGGACCTGTTCCCAATAGGCCTGTTGGGCATGGAATCCCCCCCACAACATGTTTTTGGGATCAAACCCCAAGTTCTGAGTAATATTATTGTAAATCCCTACGAATTGCATGTGCGGAATGTATGTTAGAGTCATAGGGCTGTCCACCCTAAGTTTGAATGTAATGTCGGCCTATCGATGGTCCGTAGACCATGGGATTGTATAAATAGAGTGAGGCTCTAAGTTGTAAAAGGGAGGATAGGATCTAATGGATAGAATAAGCTAGTGAAGCATATAAGAAGAGTCTAAGTGCATCTTGGGTCGTAGTACTAGGAAGAGGCTCTGCAGCTGAGTGCACATAGGCCTAGTAGAGTTTGCAGCTGAGTGTGTGGACCCCTGCAACTGAGTGCATAGGATGGAATAGAGTTTGTAACTAAAGGAAGAGAATAATAAAGAGAAGTTTTATATAAATTATGTGTATCTGTTCTTGAGTTATTACATGTTTGATCTCATTTGCAAGTATATTTTTTACTTACTGCGTGCACTTATATGAATTGTGAATATTGTTAAGTATAACTAAAATCGTACAAATAAGCTAAGTTAATCAACTAATATCGAGCTACTAAGAACTCGGGTAGTAACATTGTTCAGACCTTGAGTAGGGCTGTGTGAAGGCAGCATCTCAGGCTGTGAGGTACAGGTAAGAGTGCGTAGCGACGTGTGCATAGGGTCAAACCACAGACCACTAGAAACCATCAAACATCTCCATGGTGTGGAAACCTGGTTCTAGCATCCTCCCATACTACTTCGGGTGAGACCTTAGTCCACACTCCATAGACTATTGCTGAAAGGGCCAGTAGTACCAGGATTTGTTCGGCGAAATCACCTATGAACATGGATCAGGCCCCAACAAGCCAACAAATGGTTCCCTTGCCTGGATCGAGATCTACAGAAGGGATTTTTGATGTCGTGTCACTGGAATCCAACAAAGAAATAAATTGAAGGGTGCTTGGACAGAAAAATTCACGAGTTCACACCACAGGAAAATAGGAATCCGCGAGTATTAAAGGAACAATGGTTAGAGCACTACTTATACATGGAAATCCACGATATTTTCTTTGCATCCTTCCCCTCTGAGTTCTATGAATGGATTTCAAAGCTAGAAGATAGTCAAGGAAGGTGTAGGCTTGACAGACCGATTGTGTGGACTCCAAAAGTGGCGCGCAAACTAGAAGCATTGGAAGATAAGATTACACACTGCGGACCATTGGCTTGATCTAATTACAGGAGGATTTATCACTAAGTTCACGGTAGATATGACTATCAGCTACAATGAGGCAGAACGTCACTTCCACAAGGAACCACGTGGTAAGTTCATTAAATCATTGAACACTTTGTTATACAATATTTTTTCACTGACCCCGCATCCCCTGATCCCAGGTAGAGTCTGTCCCTCAATGGCATCTGTTCTATGTCATACATCAAAATATGTGTCCATATCTTCCACATCACTCAAGAAGATCAACCATTCTCATTAATCGTAAAGTTGACAGTTTTTGCCTATGTTTCAAGATCGTCGCAAGACACCAGTATTCTGTCTATGACGATGGACCAAAGTGAACAAGAACCTCACGACACCATCGCAAGAGTACATCTGTTCTCTGCGATGGTTGGATTTTAGGGCTCATTGCAATTCATTAGTTTCCTTCTTGTGATGGTAGCTCTGAATACACTGTTGCCTCGCGATGTCATCTCTGAGTCTTAGTGTTTGACTCACGACGACCTGGATATGGTGAATTAGTTCAAACAGAATGCTTCTGGGTGTTTCTTAAACTGGTTGTTGGGTGAAGGAAGTTCACCTTTCCTCCTTTGAGATGGTTGTTTTGCCTTTTGAGTTACCTCCCATGTAGATAAGCACCCTCTCCCTAATTTGTGGAGCCTCCTCCTCTTATAAAAGCATTCCCCATTACTATGATTAGCTAGTTTTTTTGTTAGTGAGAAAATTAGCTAGTTCTTGGTGTTGGATTGATAGTTTGTAGTGTGAATTGCTGATAGTCTAGCAATTGGTTGTGGATTTCCTTAGCCTTATACTAGTGCTTTTGGGTGTGAGAGAGAGTTATCAACATTTTTGGGAGACCTTTTGAGAGTGAATGCCTGTGGAGACATGCTAACTGGACCCTTCAAGGAAGCTTGCGATGTCAAGGCATGGTTGTAAGCTTTAATTTTTCTCATATTAATACAATCAATGGTTGTTTCCTATATCATGTGTGAAATATATTTGATAGCTTATGGTTCCTTGACTCTATAAGTAAATAGTTCATTGTTGTGCTCTATTATGTGTTTTGTCGTTCTCTTGTGTTGTCTCGGGTGAATTGCTTATCAAGGAGAAGGAAACAGAAGCTGAAGCAATGTAACGAACACTGCATCAAACATCGGCATAAGGTAGGCTCTTTCAATGAAGACTATTTAAGGAAATTAGCCATTGCATTTGTTTTGCTGTGACTAGACCCACTTTAGGGCTAGAAGGGTGCCTTTTTCCATAGAGGGAACTTTACCTACATCACAAGTTGGCGACTCCGTTGGGGAGTCCTTTATGTGTTGTCTCTTGTTTTGCTCTTAATTTTTTTTTTTTGAATTACATAGTGTCTCTTGGTTCTGGGACTGAGCCATCAGTGTTCTTTGTTACTTGAGTAAATCTGGTAGTCCCTCTCATTGTCTGAGAGATAAGTCTGGTGTCTTTGTCCTTCTAGTGTTTTTGCTTTGTTTTGCCTCTTAATTGAGATCATCGTTGTTTAGCTCTTAACAGCTGCAACAAGTCATGGCTTTCGTCTTTGATCAAGTTGTATGTCATGGATATCCCATCATACAGCTGTGATGATTCCTAAAATCAGACCGTTGCTGAAGATAGGTGTACTCTTTTGATGACGTCACTCAGTTGTTAACTTTGTGCCTGCGACGATTTGGCTTTCATCTTAGGTTGTTAGTTTAACCCCTGTGACGATTCCTATAAGGTTGTTTTTCGTAGCCTTACCTCTTGAATCAGCCAGTGTTGCTTGTCCCCTACTATCTCTTGTATCTTACCAAGCTTGTTTTGACTTTGTTTGTTAAGGCACTTTCTCCTTGGTTTCATTTGTTTGAGTCTTGAGTTTTCAAGCTATGTGACATAAATCTTCTTAAGGTTTCATCAAGAAGTCATTTGTTTGGGTTTCTTGTCCTTCCAAGATTCGTCAACAACCATCTGATTGGTTTTTCTGAAGCTGTTCTACTGCTTGTCTTCTTTCTGATTGGTATGTAGTGTTTGGTTATCAAACCAGTTTCTCATGTTTATTTGATTTCCGCACTATCAAACATAGATTACATTTGTTTGGATCAGTCAGGCTTGCATTTTCTTGTTTGTCATTAAATCCAAAAAAATCAACAATATTGCATTTATACAGCATACGAAAGTGACAACGCATTTGCATTAGTGAATTTTTGATGATTGAGAAATTAGAAAGAAAAGTTCAAATCTTTCATTAGTAGTTGCGAGATAAGTGCATTGGTGCATTGTGTTTCCTAGTGATTGGACTGCTTGCATGCATTTCTTCTCTTGCATTTTCTTGTTATGGCTTGCGTTTGCTTGGAAATGAATTCCTTATCCTCATTTAGGTAGTTATTCATCGAAAGGAATTGTGTTTTACTCACTGTAGTTGCATCCTGGGAATTGTTGAAATACATTCGGTAGGGCCTTAAAACTGAGACTTAATTCAAGATTAACTGTTAAAATCTATTGAATGAACTTAAAAATACATTGGGACCTAATGCACACATATCTAGAGTTCTAGGCTAGAGACATGTTCCGGCGTCATTAAACCTAGTTACTATTGTTTTCACTAAGGTTGGGTGATTCCTCCTTTTGTGTTTCAATAGGTACTAGTACAGATTTGTCCTCCCTGTATCGTTGAGTATATGTTGGGAGACCCCACTAGGTTATCATCCTATTATCCATAGGAAGCCGGGTCTGCTTCCTTATGAACTGTAACACACCAAACATAACATTCGGGAAGATTGACTATCATACGGAAAGTCCTTGGTCATTTCTCTTTCATTTGATCACCAAGGTGTATATGCACTTTTGCAATTTGTCTGGTAAACCTCTTGTCTAGTACTCTAGAGCAGTCACTTTTGTTCCTTTTTGACTCTTTAAAAGTAAAAGGATCATCTAAGCACTTGTCCTTTTAGGTTCATTAAACATTCAAAGGTGACTAGAGTCATCTTTTGTCCTTTTTCTTGACTCTTTAAATATGAAAAGGTCAAGTTTCGTTCCTATGTGATAAAATTTATTTGTCCACGCTCACATTTTACCTGTTAATCTTGGTCGTGTTCTTGGTTCGTGTAGAGTTGCAACCCTACTCAATTGCCTCTTTTCTCGGATTTTGAGTTTAGGCCATCCTGGCAGAGTCACCGATCCTGTCCTCTTTACCAAGCGATGAAGACTCTACATCCCCTGTCTCTTCTAAGTTATCGAGTGTTGGTGGTACCCTTCCCATTATCCCAAGTGTTCAGCCTCTTGACTCTCAAGCTTCGAGAGGGGAGCCTTTTGATATCAATTGAAATCCTCTTTGGGAGCCTTCAGAAGAAGACTTCCCATTTACTCCGCCTGGTGTTTCAGGTGCAATGTCTTCTTCCGACAAGGATGATACGAGCCTCGTTACTTGTGAAGAGAACCTAGTGTCAAGCGATGAAATTCCTCTTCCCTCAGAAGGTTTCCCTTTTAGCACTCTTGGCATGTCATTACCATTGCACTATTGTTCCTTATCAGACATCATGAGTTCCACGTCTCTAATTCTGAGCTCTGTGTGGTCTCATGTTATAACCCCGACCTCAAGGCCTTTCATACCTCAGATTCACAATGTATTGATCATGTATGTTCCATCAATGCCTACTATTTGTGTGGCCTCTACATCTCCTACTGTTAGTGCCGATATTGCATTCACGGTGGTTACCACTCTTACCAGGTCCTCTGTCGAACCTGCCAGAGGTGATCCTTTATCCTCGGTGTCCAGTGTCGTTAACCCTACAGGTAATATCCCACTTTCTTCCGGTTCCATTCCGATAGGGTGGTCATATGAGAAATACATGTTTACTCTTCAAAACCTGAATCATAAACCTCTGGGTTCCCAACCACCGTCCTATCCCCATAACTCATTACACTATTATGATCCTTGAGGGGCTCATATTTATCACATTGGGTCCCTCCCTCCGGAACCTACGATTGAGATTTCCGTTCCACTATCGGTTGTCTGGTCTCATACTACCAACCATGGTCCACAAGGCCAACCTTTACAAGGGAAACCTTTCGGTTTCCAAGGGCAGTCGTATCAAGGGCAACTGTACCAAGGGCAACCTTTAGTTCTACAAGGACAACCCTTACAGGGAAAAATTTCGGCCCTTACAAGTTCCTCTTTTATTTATCTAGGGCAACCTTTTGGTCAACCAGGTCAACCTCAATTCCATCTAGGCCAACCTATTCTCCAGCAAGGTCAGCCTTCTGGACAGCTAGTTCACCCTCTATTTCAACCAGGTCAACCTGTTGCCCAACAAGGTAAACCCTCTGGTCAAACAGTCCAGCCTCCAATCCAACAAGGCCAGCCTACTATCCAGCAAGGTCAACCCTCTAGTTAAATAGGCCAGCTTTAGATCCATCAAGGCCAGCCTACTATCCAGCCAGGTCAACCCTCTGGTCAATTGGGCAAGCCTCAGTTTCAGTAAGGTCAACCTATTACCTAGTAGGTTTAGCCTTCTAGGCAAATAGGTAAACCTCACTACCGACCAGGCCAGTCTTCTGGCTAGTTGGGTAAACCCTAGTTTCAATAAGGACATCAGTCCTGTCTAATCAATCCATCTCTCAGTCAACTGAGCATTTAAACACTAGTTGTTTATCAAGCCCCACCCAGTTTCTAGTCTCAGGCTGGACTCCAGACTCAACTTGGTCTCCAAACTCAGGTTGGATTTCAAGCCTAACCTATTTATCAAATGTAGCCTGGGCCTCAGGCGTAGTTTGGAGCTCAACTGCAATACAGTCTCAAAGTACTTCAACAACCCCAAGGGAAACCTCAGTGTGCTCCATATCAAAATTATCAGCAACCATAGGTCAATCCCTATCAAAATTTTCAGCAGCCCTATGATGCCCCTATTGGTCAAGCTGGTAACAAATGGGTTGCTGGTGGTCAAAACCCCAGTCAACCATCAGGTTATACTTATAATCATTATGGACAAACCCCTTATGGGAAAAATCCTTATGGACAAAACCCATGGGGACAACAAGGATCTCGATGGAACCCTAATGCTAGCTCTTATGAGAGGCCTATGATGTCCTTTAATCCTCAATTACCTTCTCTGGCAACCTTGGAACTGCCTAATGTGTCCAAGCTGATGAATGATCGAATCCTTCATAATCCATATTGGCCACTTGTTCTGACGAAAATTCCCAGTGACTATCCTAAATTTGATGGTAAATATTGGGAGGACCCTCAAGCTCATGTCATGACTTATCACCTCTAGTGCTCATCTAACTCATGGCTTGATGATTCTATCTGACTTTGTCTTTTCCAATGGATTGTCACTGGTTCCACCACAAAATGATATATTGAACTCGCTCGAGGAACTTTCCAAGACTTCAATTTGCTAGTGATGGAATTTCTTACCCATTTTTAGTTACTCATTCATTATGAAATGGGCACACACCTCCTTACTTCTTTGAAATAGGACACAACGACACACATCTCCAATCATATTCATGAATGGAGAAGGCGACGTGGTTTGATTAAGTTATGTATCCCTGATCAGCTTCTGACTGACTGGTTCACCACCTCTTTTGTCTGTCTGATAGCCCACGATAACGTTATGTGGGCATGCGTTACTGAAGAGCAAGCTATCGCATGTGCTCAGTATCTCAATTTGGTTTATTCCCAATCTGGCATGCTTTATGATCTCTTTCTTGATGCTCTATGTCCTGGAGCTTCTAAAGCCCCATTGATGCCCTCCATCGATGGTGTTATTGGTTCCATTGCTCAATCCTCCCAAAAGTCTTCCATGAATCCCGTGAAACAAAAATCTATTGCTCCTAGTGAAAATGCTTCTCAGGACACATCTAATACTGGTAAAACCTCCGAAGTCAATGCGGTCCAGTCCACCATGGAGGATAAAGCTTTGAAAGTTAAGAAAAAGGGGAAAGGTAAAAATGAGGTTGATCCACCAAAGCAGGACCCTCTTAACCCTCTGGCCGATGATGGTGCTAAAAAAAAACCAAAGTACCCTTATCTCATCTGTGATGAGGATCGCTACACTAAAGACTGTCCTAGATGGTCTGAAGCTAGCCGTTTGCTTAAGAGGACTCTAGGAACTCCTGTTGTGCTTAAAGATCCTTTTCCATCTGAACAAACTCAAATGGTGGTCGGTCAACCTCAATCCTCTTCCACTTTTTGCTCACAAGTTTTTATGGTTTGGAATATCCCTATCCATGTGAGTACTAGAGCAAAAGAATATCCTCCATCTGTTGGCAGGGAACCTGAAGTCCCTTCAAGCATTCCTTCATCTAGTTCTGGCCCTCTTCATATTGAATGGCCTAGCACTGAGTCTGTTATTCAACCTCCTACTAAGAGAGTCCTCCGTAAATCTTCTTATAACCCTAATTTTTGTGCCACGCAACACTATAGTATTGTTGAGGACATAGCCCAAGCTCCTTCGGCGATGTCCACTTTAGAAGTTCTCCAGAGTTGTCCCCCCCAATGGAAGTCTCTGCTATCTACCATTGGTGGCAATGAGCTAGCCGATTTAGAATTAATTACATTTGATCTTGAGAACCATGTGTCATGATTGCCTCATCAAATTTCTTTCCTCATTCAAGTCACCATTAACTCAAATAATATTCATCACACTGTTATTGATGAGGGCACCTCCACTTGCATCATGTATGTTGCTTGTTGGAAGGCCATCGGCTCCCTGTATTTGAGTCAATCTCCTAATACTTTGGAAGCCTTTGATGGAAGAGATTCTCATCCATTTGGTATCCTCCTGCATTTGCCTACTACCCTAGAAGGGAAGACAATTGACGTCGAATTCAAAGTTGTTGATGCAAATTTGACTTATAACCTTTTCTTAGGCCAAAGTTGGAGTAACGCCATGCATGCGGTGGCTTAATCTCTATTTCGTGTTCTTCATTTTCCTCATCAAGGGAAAATTGTCATGGTAGATAAGCTGTCCTTCTTCGCTTCTTATTCTTCGGATGGAAATGTTCTTTTTGTGGAGCGTAGCAGTATTCCCTATGAGAGTGTCAGTGCTGGACTTTTCAAATATCTTACCCTTATGGGTGTTTTTTCCTTCCACCTCCCATTGTTGCCTCTATTAATATGATTTCTACCCATTCTGATCCTTGGGTGATTCCCCTAATTGATTAGGTGGATTCATGGGGTGAGGTTATGTCGTTGAGCCTTGCCGAGCTCAACTATGTTGAAATCATTTCAGCTTTGGTTTCTTCAACCGACTCTACTCCTTTGAGTAGATCTCTTGACGCATATGTGCAATCCCCTTGACTTGGAGACACTATTTCTCCGGATCCATTACAAGAGACATTTCCTTCTGATGAAGCCATTCTTGAAACTGTCTTTTGAGGATCCTCCTTGGTTCAATCATCACCATCATTCCTCATTTCTCCCAAGCCATGGGGCCATGACTACCTATCTAGAGAAGTTTGCTTCCTATATTCCCTCTCAGCCACTTCAGACACCTATCCTGATTCATGAAGTTTTTTCTGAAGGAAATATGGTGAATATTACGTAAACCATGCCCATCGAGATCTATGTCAAACCAGGGATTGTTGAGAATATTCACATTGGAGTTACCTGTTCTCCAAAAGAGATTTAGCTTTACACTGACCTTTTTAGAGAGTTTCGTGATGTGTTCACTTGGTCATATGAAGAGATGCGTAGTATTGACCCTAGTATCATGGTACACGAGATACGTACATACCCAGGTGCCAAACCAGTTCGACAACATTTATGCCCCCGTGAAAAGCCACAGCTATTAAGGGAGAAGTTGAAAAACATCTAAAAGTAGGGTTTATTTACCCTATCCCATTGACTAACTAGGTCTCTAATATTGTCCCTATGACCAAGCAGAAGGGCACTATTAGGGTTTGTGTTGATTACTATGACATCAATCGTGCCTGTTTGAAAGATAAGTATCCTACTCCCTTTATTGATTAGCTCAGCAACGATTGTGCCAGGAGTGAGATTTTCTCACTTATGGATGGATTTTCTGGTTACAACCAGATTAATATTTTGTTTGCTGATCAACACAAAAATGCCTCCATCTGCCCGTGGGGTACCTTTTCTTACAAAAAGCTTCCTTTCGGCCTAAAAAATGTCGGTGCCACTTTCCAGCGAGCAATTTCCTACGCATTTCATGACATCAGTCACATTGTTCAGCTATATCTAGATGAACTTCCAGCTCATTCAGCTAAATGTTCTATCCATCCAAACCACCTCTGCGAGATTTTTCTTCGTTGTCGACATTACCATATTCGTCTTAATCTACATAGGTGTGTCTTCTACGTGGAATCTGACAGACTCCTTGGGTTTGTTGTTTCTAAAGAAGGTATTTGTCTCAACCCCCTCAAGGTTGAAGCCATACTAAATCTCCCACCTTCTGCTTCTTTACATCAGTTACAGAGCTTGCAGGGACAAGCCGATTTCCTACGTCATTTTATCCCTAACTATGTCGAGGTTGCTAAAGGTTACACGCGTCTCCTTAAGCATGACACTCCCTTTGGGATGATATCGCCTAAACATTATTTGAGCAACTCAAGGCACTTCTTGTTTCTACTCCTTTGTTGCATCCACCCGACTATCATCATGACTATACACTTTATCTAGCTGCTGCTGATAGTACTATCGGTATGTGTTTGGTTCAAGATGATGATGATGGTTCCGAGCACGTTATTTATTACCTTAGCCGCAACCTCCTTGACACTGAGACTCGATATGCTTATGTCGAGAAGCTCACCTTAGCAGCTATCCAAGCTGTCTAATTCTTTTGTCATTGTATTTTGTTGCGTACGACGACTACGATTTCGAATTGCAACCTGTTGACATACATTTTGTCATGCCAATTGCTGGGGGGCAAGTACTCGAAATGGATTGTTATCCTTCAAGAGTTCAATATGGATTTTACTATTTCCAAGTCTAAGAAATCACTCATCTTCACTGAGTTGATTTGATCATTACTGTCTACTACCTCTCCCTCTCGGATAGAGGATCACATTCTAGATAACACTATTTTCTTGATTAGTACCCTCGATCCCTAGTACAGTGACATTATTGTCTACCTCCATACGTCTTCCTCCCATCCTGATTTGTTTAAGGATGCTTGGCGACGTATTCCTCACCATTCTCATCCTTATAATATCGTTGGAGACACTTTATACTGTCTTGACATTGATTCATTTCTCTATCGTTCTTTGATGTTTGAGGAAGCTGAACGAGTCTTGAATGACTGCCACTCTGGCACATGTGGTGGTCACATGTCTGGTTATGCTACTGCCCAAAAAATCCTTCGTGATGGTTACTTTTTGCCCTCCATTTTTAAGGATTTCATTCTCACTGTCCATTCCTGTCATGCATGTCAGATTTACCAGCGAAAGTTGAATGTACCACCTTCCCTTTTGCATCTTGTCATTACCTTGGGCCCTTTTGCTAAATTAGGTGTTGATTTTATGACCTGTAACCCTCTCTCAGCTGGGGGGCATGGGTTTATCATCGTTGCCATCGATTATTTTACAAAATGGGCTGAAGTGATGCCTACATTGTCTAACGATGGTAAGGCAACTGCACAATTCCTATTCAATCATCTGATTACTCAATTTGGAGTCCCTCAGGCTATTGTCACTGATCATGGTTCTCATTTCTGTGGTTATATGTTGACTGAGTTAATAATGCAGTTAGGCTTGTGTCACAATAGTTCGACGCCTTATTACCCTCAGGCAAATGGCCAAGTTGAATCCATCAACAAAGTGTTGGTTACGATGCTTCAACATACCATTGGCATGCACAAGTCCAATTGGCACTTGATGTTGTTTTCTACCTATGGACCTACCATACCTCAATGAAGGATGCAACCGGATTCACACCATTTCAACTTGTTTATGGTCTGGAAGCTACCCTTCCGATTGAATGCGAAATACCTTCTCTTAAGTTAGCTGTCGAATTGCTCCCGAATACTGCTCTTGTGGAAGAATGCCTTCTTTATCTAGAGCGGCTAGATGAGACCCGCCGACTTGCTTCTTTAGTCATCGAAGCACAAAAGAAGAGAGTGAAAACTCACTTCGATTAGACTATTAATCATTGTTCTTTCGCTGAGGGTGATTTAGTCCTGCTATACGATCAAGCAAATGATAAGCTCGGGGTAGGAAAATTCGAACCTATCTGGCATGGGCCTTATATTGTGAATCACGTTTTGCAGAAAGGGGCCTATGAGCTAATTGACTATGAAGGAAACCCTTTGGATAAGCCCCGAAATGGGCTTTATCTTAAAAAATATTATGCATGATTCTTTCATGCATCTACTGTGTACATAAGTGTGCTTTTCCTTTTGTACATGTTTGGCTTGGTGTGTAAGCATTTTCTACTTATTGTGTCTTTTTACTTCATGTGCAGATGTCTATTGCACCTTATATTAATTTCACTGATGGTTCCTGTCGTAGTACCCAGAATCTTTCATCCGCGGAATGGGTGATGTCAGGTTAGGTAGTAACTCCACCAAATCAATTCATATTTTATTCCTTCAGGTTGGTCTTTATTATATACATGAGGGAGAAACTGTTCACTTCATCTCCTGATGATTGTTCATATTCCTTATTATTTATTTACATCAATTACATTTATTCACCTAATCCTTATGATTAGGTGTCAACATTCCCCCCCTTAATCTAAAGGGATGTTGGTGAGTCCAAGCATCATTCTGAATCATTCAAGCTTTTCTCTTCCAAGCGCTTTCGTGAAGATGTCTGTAATTTTCTCATTAGTGGAACAATGACGGAGATGGATTATTTTGGCCTCAACATGATGTCAAATTAGATGATATTTAGTATTGATGTGCTTCGTTTGATCATGGAACTTTGGGTTCTTGGCCAACTTTATTGCAGAGGTATTGTCAATCATGAGTGGAGTTGATCATATTGGTTTTACCTGCAAATCTTCAAGAATTCTCCTAAGCCACACAATTTCTTTTGTTGCCTCAGCGGCTGCCATGTATTCTTCTTTTGTTGTGAAATCTGTTCGAACTGATTGTTTGTGTGATCTCTAGGAGATAGCTCCCGATCCAAGACTCATAGCATAATCTGAAGTAGATACCCTAGTTTCTTTGTCTCCATCAAAGTCTGAATCAGAGTATCCAATCAGGCTAAATTCATCCACCTGTGTATACTTGATTCCAAAGTCTTGAGTTCCCTTCAAGTAACTTAGAACTCTTTTTGCAGCAGACCAATGTCCCTCACAAGGCTTTTGCATAAACTTGGAGAGGATTCCAACAACAAATGAAAGTCTGGTCTGGTAGTAGTTAGGTAGTTGAGACTTCCTACAAGCTGTCTATACTTTGTTGCATCCTCAAATTATTTTCCTTCAATAGATGTGAGCTTTATGTTTTGTTCCATTGGAGTAGTAAGAGGATTGCATTCTGTCATGCTAAACCTGTTCAATAGATCTCCAATGGACTTCTTTTGAGAAATAAATATGTACTTTAGATGTTGAGTTACTTCAATACCAAGATAGTAATGAACATAGCCCAAATCAGTCATTTCAAAACTTTTCCCCAATTCCTTCTTTATGGATGCACTGTAGCTTTCATTTTTCCCTGTCATCAAAAGATCATCTACATATAGCACAAGATAAACAACTGTTTTGGAAACTTTCTTGACAAATATAGTTTCATCATCAAGATCATAATGTTTGAAACTGAGTTTCAAAAGATGCTCAGTTAGTTTTTCATACCAGGCTTGTGGTGCTTGTTTGAGGCCATACAAGGATTTTACAAGTTTGCATACTTTATGTTCATGTCCTTTCATAGCAAATCCTTCCGGCTGGGACATAAAAACATTCTCTTTTAGATCTCCATTCAAGAAAGCAGTTTTTACATCCATTTGATGGACTTTCCAACTGTTCTGAGCTACTAGGGCAAAGAGTGTCTGGATGGTAGCCCATTTTGCTGTGGGGGAAAAAATCTCCTCATAATCGACCCCTTCCTTCTGTTCAAAACCTTTTTCCACAAGCCTAGCTTTGTGCTTTTCAAGTGAACCATCAGCTTCATACTTGTTCTTGTAGACCCACTTGCAGTGAATTGGTTTGGTTCCTAATGGAGGATCAACTAGCTTCCAAGTGCCATTCTTTATGAGGGCATCATACTCCTTTTGCATCGCTTCTTTCCATTCATCATGAGAAGCAACTTCCTTGAAGGAAGTTGGTTCAAAATCTGTAGACAAATTCAATTCACAATCATAAGAAATCTCCATATCAATAGGTGAATTAGAGTCATCTACATCACCTCCATTTTACCGATTTGACTTTCTAGTTCCTGTCTTTCCAACCTCATCAGGATGAACACTTTCAAGTGTCTTTGTGAGCCACTTTGGGGGACCTTTATCAGATGGTCCAAGCTACTCCATTGATTGAGTTGGGACTAAATCAAGATTGAGTCTCCCAATTCTATCAATCACATCACTTAAAGCATCATTTGTTGTTGGAGTTTCATGCGGGGGAGAGAGTTTTCTAGAAGAAGATTCCACATGTTGATCTAGTATAGGAATCCCCCCTTCAAGATGTGGAATCAAATTATCAAATTCTTGAAATGATTTTGCATTTGTGAATCTATCCAAGCAATCAGGTTGTCGCTCAACAACATTGTCAGTTTTGGATAATTCAAGAAAGATTATATCTCTAGATACAATAACTTTTTGCTGACTTCATCATAGAGATGGTATGCTTTGGAGGTATTTGAATACCCCAGGAAGATACACTTACGACTTTTTGCACCAAGTTTGTTTTTATGTACCTTTGGTATCAAGGCATAACAGGTGGAACCAAAGACCTTGAGATGCTTTACCGAAGGAATGTGCCCATACCACATTTCATATGGAGTCTTGTTTCTAATAGCATTAGATGGACATCTATTCTTTATATATGCAGCACATAGAACAACATCAGCCCAAAACATTGTTTTTACATTTTTGAAGAAGAGCATGGAGCGTACCATATTTAAGATTGTCCTATTCATTCTTTCAGCTACACCATTCTGTTGGGGATTATAAGGCACAGTGGTTTGACGTTTGATCCCATGTTGGCGAAGATACTTTTCAAATTCATTTGATGTGTATTCCTTTCCATTATTAGTGTGAATAGTCCCAATATGAGATTGTGCATCATTTTCAATCCATTTGTGAAAGTTCTTGAATGTTTGAAAAGAATCAGATTTTTTCTTCAATAAATAAACCCAACACATTCTGGTGTAGTCGTCAATAAATGTCATCATATATTTATTTGCATTTGCAGAAGGAACAGGCATTGGACCACATAAATCTGAATGAATGAGTTTATGTTTTCTATGTGCTCTTGAATGTGAATCATGAAAAGACTGTTTTCTATGCTTTCCTAGAATGCAAGAATCACATTGCTTAAATTTCCTAGGAAATGTAGGCAAACCAGCAACACCATTTTTCTTCAACAAGTGGAGGCTATCATAGTTCAAATGTCCAAATCTAGCATGCCATAGTAAACTTGATGGAAGTGTACTTTCTTCATAATGAGAATAGTATGAGAAATGTTGTGCATGAGTAGAGGTACATTGTAGCTTGAGAAGCCTTTCTTCTTCTATTCCCCTCATGACAAGTGAGTGGTCAGATGCTTTTATCACCTCAAGCTTGCCATCAAACATATGAATGGAGTGACCTTACTGGCAGATGTATACCAAGGATAGAAAGTTTCTCTTTAGCTGTGGGAGATATAGAATATGATGCAGAAGAAATTTTGGAAGACCAAGAAATTTGAGCCTGATTGTGCCAAGCCCTGATGGCTTGAGTTTTGATTAATCTACAAAGTATACTGCTCCATCAAAATTGTTAGTAAATTCTTCAAAAAAATATTTTTTGTGAGTCATGTGGCAAGTTTCTCTTGAATCAAGCAACCAATCATTTTTCCAAGAAGAAAGTGAAGCATGAAATAAGTCTTCATTTACTCCAATATTACAGTGTGCCACAACATAATGAGTGGATTTAGGTGCTTTACCTTTGTCTATGTCATTAGTTTTACCTTTGGGTTGATTTCTTTGCTGCTCAATTTTGTCCGAAGGTATTTTGCATGTAGAGGCATCATGTGATCCATTTCTTTTACAGTGTTTGCAATGCAGATCTGACTTTTCTCCTTGAGAGTGTCAGCCCCCTGCCTCTGAAATATCTTCCTCTTCCTCTTCGACCACCTCTTCCTCTAGAAGAGTCTTGAGTAGGATTATTTTATTTATGAGCAAGGAACACAACCTCTTTAGAAGATTCAGGGGCTCTCTTCTTTCCAAAAGCTTTCTCTCTTTCAGTAAATTTTTTCACAAGAGATTCAAAGGTAATATCGTTGAGATTTCCATTTGCTTGCAATGATTCAAGATAATTGGAGTAAGTAGGATAAAGTGAATTGAGAAAAGTGATAAGAGGAATATCCAATTCAACCTTAGCGGCTTTGATATCATGCATTATAGATTTTACTTCGAATGCAAGAGGAAGAGGATCATTATTTTGCAATTCAAGAGTGAAGAGTTTAATCATGAGTTGAACAACTTCAAGTGTAGAATGTGAGTCATAGAGTTATCTCAGCTTTTGTAAGGCTTTGAAAGCAGTTGAAAATGGCAAAATATGGAAACTCACCTCTTCACTTACAGATGCTGCAATTAATGCATAGGCTTTGCTGTTCTTATTTTCCCAAATGGTGAACTCTTTTTCAGAGGTAGGCTATTCTGGTTCTTTGTCTCCGTCTCCAACACATACTCCTTTCCACAACTCATTGAAAATGAGGGTATGTTGTATCTTCCTGGACCACTCAGGATAGTTCTCCTTTCCACTAAGAACTACTCCCACAATAGATATGATTGAATGGATTGAAAAATTTGTCAATGATTGACCAAAATTGACAATACCGGAAGAACTATAATTCCAAAATAGTGAGATAATGAAACAATGGGGCTTTACATGTACCAAAACAATGGATTTATATACCAAAAACAGTGGCTTGGAATAATTTTTATATTTTTCTTGGTATATATATATATATATATATATTATATATATATATATATATATATAATATAATATATATATATATATATATAATATAATATATATATATATATATATATATCTAATATAAAATGATGTTAAATATACCAAACAAAACACTGCAACGCCAACGATTTTGGTCGATTAACGCATATCACAGTCAAAAAACAAGCATGCACCGCGATTTCCATTGCAGATTTGGAGCAACAACGTCACAATGAGGACCACGCTCACCATTTTGCTTCAATCAGTAGCACACCATGCACAAGGAGATATATCAACACACGGGCTCCGGGCTCCCTTCACTTTGATTGGATTTCCAATAGTTGAGGCACCACATTAAGCTGTCTTGCTCAGAAACAACACCTTGTCATTCTCCTCTCCTCGGCATAGTCTGCAAAACACTATTCAACAACATTCCCATTGCGCTATCAACGTGCCAAATGATGCAGCATCAAAATTATAATCCAGTCTGAGAATGAAATTTGTTATGGGGAGAGGGTGTAGCAGAGGGATACTGGGGCAAGTATAAGGAAGTGAAGGGAACTTTACAAATTTGATTGCTAAGATAACACTGAGGACAAAATATTCATGGGAAGAATGACATCCCACGAAAATTTTAGATATGAAAAAAATGACAAGAAAAGCCGAAGAGGGAGTGTGAGCAAGGAAATACAAAGAAATCAGTGCACATCCCCGGAATCAAAGACCCTGTCAGAGGTTTACCAAACCACCATTCTGGAATGAAGCAATGCTAATGATAATAATAACAATCGTGACACTGAAGAGTACAATAGAGAGACGTTTCTTTTTCCATGGCACTATTGACTGCAAGAGCTGTGAATGAAGTTGCAAAGGCGAAAGAGTCAAAGCATGCCGAGGCAAGATTATGTGAATGACAGTATATAATGGGCAGCGTTTAAAGAGTGAAAGTGTTTAATGGGCAGTGACTATGGAGGGGGCAGTGGACAGAATGCAAAAAAATGGCAGAAGGGAGTTACAAGATTACAAGGAGATGCCAAAAGTGGAGTTGGCTCTGATACCATGTTAGGCCAGGCAGTAAATCCACCAAATCAATTCATATTGTATTCCTTCAGGTTGGTCTTTATATATACATTAGAGAGATACTGTTCACTTCATCTCCTGATGACTATTCATATTTCTTATTATTTATTTTCATCAATTACATTTATTCACCAAATCCTAATGAATACACCTTCAAGGTGTTTGTCTTGGGTGCCACAAATAGTGTCGCTGAATATGGCGTCGTCATCGAATTATTAGCTGAGGCCATTGACCTCAATATCCGTACATTGATTGTGAATCTGGAATCTTAGCTTGTTGTTCTTCAACTTAATGAGCGTTATTCCATCAGAAACCCTCAAATATTAAGGTTGTATTTACGTGTTCGCTTACTCGAAAGAAATTCTGATTATATCACATATCAACACATTCCTGGAAGGCTAAATACATTAACTGATGCATTAGAAAACCATGTATTAGATAGACATTTAAGAAATTCATAAAAATCATAAACAAGTATTCAAACACAATAGGTAAATGTAGACATAAATAGATATATATTGTGTGTTGGACACCGAGGTGCTCAAAAAATATATGTATATGTCCAAAATATATATATATGTGTGTTAAATTTACATTGTGAACCACATGTCTCTCAAAATTTGCAGAAAGCAAAACCTAGAAGTCTATTATGGATGATGCTCTTTGTAGCAGACTACTAATCGGACCACCCATCTAAGCAGCCTATGTACCTTATTCGACACACCTGTGGTGTGCCATTGGTACTCTCTGGGGATCTCTTCGAATCCTCAGTAATCCGGGATCCCCTTAGTCAAGCCCTCTAGGTTCTCGGCTATCTTGTCCTCAGCATCTCCACCCGGAGGTGATAGTTCGATCTCTCTAGTAGCCCTTTGGGCAGTAGGAGAAAGACCTACAGGTCTCTCAGGTCCAACATCTATGAAGAATTGAACATAATGATCAAGGCATGTATATTAAAAATCCCAAAACAACTAAAACAAATTAAAAAAGTTTGTTGGTTAAACTAAGTATTTTACGTCTCTCATCCCACTACTCTCCAGGTGGAAGCAGCATGTCAGGGTCTCCCCTGAAGTCCATCCCTGTGTATGGCAAATCCTCAACCACCACTTGCTGACGATGTAGTCACTCCATAAATTTGGGACCCCTTGACACTAGCTGGCCACCGCCTCCTTGCGGCATCACAAAAGCCCACTGAGTTATTCAAGTCCTTCGTGGTCCTAGCCACCCCACTCGCATGTCTTGTAACTGAAGGATAGGTACCCACTCTAGCATGAGCAGTATTAAGATCGAATCGTACCCAAATTTCTTCATCTCACCTCTCTGCATTTGGTCAACTGCCTCTTCATGTTCAAAGACATGGCCTCTGCCCAGTCAAACATAGTAGAATTGAGACAATCCAAGGCCAATCATAGTTGAGTTTTGGTTGCCTCGTGCTAGGCTTGGGAACCAACCATCCTCGTGATGGTGAATAACTTACCACTAGTGGATGATTTCTATGCCCCTAGGCACACTCATGTGATGAGCATATCTAAGGAATCTCTGGTGATTTACACACTGCCCATGCGGGGTCTCTCCCCTCGTCATGATAACCCAATCCAAAAATAGATATCTGTGGCGTCAAAGTCAACCTCTTACCCACGAATGATGAATTTCCCGTCCATTGGGTTCCACGATCAAATTAAGTGTTCCAGGAGATCTAGTTGCACTTTCAATAGTAGTGTTAAGATGAATTTTAACAGTCCGTAGTTCCGGAGGACATTCAAACAATGAGGATTTGTTTCCCCTCTCATGTTATCATCGTTGTGAGTGTGTTCTTGCCAGGAGAATGCCATTTTTCACTCACATGCACAAGCATTCTCTTATTAAAAGTCATTCCACCATTTTCCTATGCCAAAGTGGTTCAAAAATGAAGTTTTTTTGTTTTCCGCGCTCATCGTAGCTGTTTTTAAAACAACTACGACGATCTAGTTTGATTAGTTCATAATTTCTTGGATCGTCGCAAGGGTACATCACTTTCCTGTGATAATCCCAATTTTGGCCTGTTTAGATTTCTTGGTCGTCGCAATCCTGAGGGGGAAACCTACGATGACTGAGGCGAAATTTTTGAACCAAAATTTCCTCCAAAACATAGCCAAAAACATGAAATTATGTTTCAAATTGACACAAAAAACAAGAGAAAGGGCAAAGTATTTACTTGGAGGAAGTTTGGGAAGCAATGAACCACCGAAGCTCTGGAAATTGACCGCTCAATTTCACAAGGTATGTGTAGTTTGAAGTTTTTACCATGGTTAGAACAAACACAAAGTGAATTATGTTTTACCAGATGCCTTTTTATAGGCCTTTTTTTGAAATTTAGGGTTTTGACTATGGTTTTTAGGGTTTCGACTTAGGTTTTTGAACGTTAATCGTGTATTCTTGTGGAACAGGTCTTATGCTTGAATTTCTTTGCGCAGTAACAGGTGTCTTGGATGTGGGCAACGATCGATACATGCCCAGCAAATACCTAAAACGTTTGTTCTGAGTCAACTTTAAGCTCTTTTCTGACTCTTGAAATGTGAAAAGATTGTCGAGCTTTTGTCGTTTCGTGTTCATCAATGGTTTCAAAATGTCATGTCCCTAGTAAGTCTTTTACTTTTTCAGGATAGAGGCACTATTTATGAAAAGTACTCCTTGAAATGATCAAGTGGTTCTCTTGAGTATCGTTTTCTAACTTTTCGGGCTTGAGAGACACAAACATATGAAAAGGGCCCCTTTGGAGTTTTCTTTTCCATGTCTTTTTCAAACTCTCCAAACATGAAAAAGACTCTGATTTTTACCTATGTTGGACTCATTAAACCCTAACGACATTGGACTCATTGCTATGATGAGGCCCGAGCTTCTCCTCCCTAGGGCTCGTTAAAATTTCACTAGGTTGGATTTTTTGGAAGGACAAACTTATATTGCAAGCATATGCTATCCACTTCAAGCTTTTGTTTCAAAAATAATTCGGGTAGTCGACAGTAATGGTGGGGGAAAATAATTGGAAATATTCTGTTGATTACCTATGGTAGCTAGTCCTCTTGAACATCGACACTTTTTCTTCTCGCCGAGTTTGGGACATCCTCAGTTCATCATTGGCCTTCTGAGGTTTGGGTTCTTCATTTTGCCTCATTCCATTTGATCCCTGCTGTCTCCACATGACCTTTGATCCCTTGGTACCATAATGCTGCCACATTCTGGATTCATGTCGCCAATATGTTCAAGAGCTTAATCCTTCTGTATTTTGCACCCTTACATCCTCCTCTGGCTCTCTATTTCATCCATCTTCATCCCATTCCTTATCTCATGTTGTTGATGTGGGAAACATTATGGCCCTCCTATGACGGATCGCTTCCTGTCAACATCAACTCATTATCTAGGAAATTGATCTAGAGACTACTTTCGGGTACTTGGGAGCTTGCATGCCTCAATGGCAAGTTCTTCGTGCTCGACGACAGGCTTGCATTATTAGTCTTCGATTGAGTGATTTCACAAGTGTTCGACTTCAGTTCATTCTTCACACTTTGTGGATTGCACTAGCGGTACCTTGCAGACCATTGACATCATTGCTGGTCTCTCTCACACTTGTTAATAGTTCACATCATTGGCCGGTAATCAAGTGATTTTATAGTATGCTCGACTTCAACACATTTATTCGCATATTAGAAATTGTACAATGGACAGGTTGGATTCAATACCTTGGACTGAGATTACATAAGTTTGGGTTGCATGGATTGCTTAGTGATGGTATACATGACTCTTTGATTGGATGGTTGTGACCATACCTGAGTCCTTCTAGATGGCTACGACCACACCTATATTGTCATATGGTCTTATCGACTAGGTGGCTACCTCGATACCATAGACCAATTCTATTTGTCTTTTGGATGGTTGCGCCCATACCTAGACTACATGTATTTCTTTCACTATCAGAGATATCAGTTGTACTTGCATTTGTAGGTTCTCCGCGATGGTGTTCTAGTTCAGTTATGGTTTCGTAAAGCATTTCACCCCTCCCACTCTCTCGGCCTTCATGATTTAGGGGGCATCTGTTACATAGTATTTTGTCACTTACCCCACATCCCCTGATCCCGGGTAGAGTCTATCCCTGAATGTCATATGTTCTGTGTCATACATCCAAATATGTGTCCATATCTTCCACATCACTCAAGAAGATCAACCATGCTCATTAATCCTAAAGTTGACAGTTTTTCCTATGTTTCAAGATCGTCGCAAGACACTAGTTTTCTATCTGTGATGATGGAACAAAGTGAACAAGAACCTTGTGCCACCATCGCAAGAGTACATCTGTTCTCTGTGATGGTTAGATTTTAGGGTTCGTTGCAATTCATTAGTGTCCTTCTTGTGACGGTAGCTCTGAATACACTATTGCCTCATGATGTCGTCTCTGAGTCTTAGTGTTTGACTCGCGACGACCCGGATATGGTGAATTAGTTCAAACAAAATGCTTCTAGGTGGTTCTACAACTGGTTGTTGGGTCAATGAAGTTTGCCTTTCCTCCTTTGAGGTGGTGGTTCCACCTTTGAGTAACCTCCCATGGAGATAAGCTCCCTCTCCCTCATTTGTGGAGGCTCCTCCTCTTCTAAAAGCATTCCCCATTGCTATGATTAGCTAGTTTTTTTGGTAGTGAGCAAATTTGCTCGTTCTTGGTGTTGGATTGATAGTTTCTAGTGTGAATTGCTAATAGTCTAGAAATTGGTTGTGGATTGCCTTAGCCTTATACTAGCACTTTTGGGTGAGAGACAGAGTTATCAGCCTTTTTGGGAGACCTTTTGAGAGTGAATGCTTGTGGAGACATGCTAACTGGACCCTTCAAGGAAGCTTGCGACATCAAGGCATGGTTGTAAGATTTACTTTTTCTCATATTAATACAATCAATGGTTGTTTCCTATATCATGTGTGAAATATATTTGATAGCTTATGGTTCCTTGAATCTGTAAGTAAATAGTTCATTGTTGTGCTCTATTATGTGTTTCGTCATTCTCTTGTGTTGTTTCAGGTGAATTTCTTATCAAGGAGAAGGAAATGAAAGCTGAAGTAGCGTAATGAAGACTACATCAAACACTGGCATAAGGTAGGCTCTTTCAACGATAATTATTTAAGGAAATTATTTGTTTCATTTGTTTTGCTATGACTAGACCCACTCTAGGGCTAGAGGGGTTGCCTCTGTGGACAGAGGGAACTTTACATACATCACACACTTGGATTAAAATTCTATTGCGTGAAAAGTGGGTTATGCGAATAAATTGATGTTTGGGAGTACGCAAAGTGGGAGGATATATAGAAACAAAGCTAGTGCAGAGATATTAAATAGCTCCTTGATTTCGCTGTGGCGAGATAGAGAAGAAGAGCTCATGAAAGTTTCTCCAAGAAGTGCGATCAGTATGATAAGGCAACGGATTCTACACATACCACCCCCACCTCTACCGCCACCAATTTCACCATCATCACCCCCATCTACACCCACACCAACTCTGCCACCCGTTTCACCATCATCAACCCCATCTACACCCACACTAGCTCTACCACCACCACAGTTCAATATAGTGAGTGCGATAAAATTACCGGTATTCAGAGGAGTAAGGAACGAAGACCTAGACCAATTTTGGTTCATAGTAAAGGTTGTATGGGAAGCACAAGGAGTTGTGGATGACAATATAAAGAAGGAAACGTTGGTAAATGCGTTACAGGATCACGCACTAACATGGGACATTAAGCATTCTAATGACCATCCAAACGCAAGAGTTGCAGATATCCAAGCCGCGCGGAACAGGGAATTTAGCAGGCCAAAATCAAAGACATAATTGGTTATCAGGTTTAAGGAAATCATGATGCTTCTAGGTGAGACCCCATGGGATCTAGACTAGAGATTAACGAGTATGATTCGTGAAGCCAACATGACTTTGACAGATGGACATCTCAACGCATGGTTTGTACTATCACTAACATCACATTTAAGGATGGCGTTGTCACAAGAAAAGCTATCCACCCAGGTCGAAGATTTGGAGATTCCAATGAAACTGCACAAGACCCCAATACAAGATCCTGGTGTGGGAGTCCAACAAATCCATGTGCAACTACAAAATTTGTGTCTAGAAATGTAGATTTTGAAACAGGATAGGACAACTTGGCTAGAGGCACAAGAGGAGGTATGGTGCATAAAATGAAAAGGCCAGGGGCATGACAAGGACCATTTTCGAGTCTTCGCGAACTACTTGGCAGGAGGAGGTCTGATGCCATTAAGACCAGAAGCACAAGTAGGATTGAGCGCGACACTTGCATTATGGTGCATGATTTGTTAGATAGGAGGAAAACACACTACATATAACTGTCACCTATTACAGAAGTATACGTAGACGTCCCATCAATTGTTCTGTACTTTCTGCAAGTTGATAGGCCATGATGAGCACACCTGCAGATGTTATGAGTTGATGATTGATTAGGCTCCTGCCTATAGAGTGTAGATCAAAACGTGAGCCCTTAATCGAAATGCAATGATGACACTTTGGATTTTAGGGGTGTGGACGAGGTTGAGGTGGAATAGGACCAGAAAGAGGTCGCAAACAACTGATTTGCTACAATTGTGGAGGGCCAGGGCATTATGTTCACGATTGTACGAATCCAATGAGAGCATCATGTTTATATTTTACCCAATTTGATCATGAGATGGAGGCCTGCCCTACATTGATAGCAAGGCTGCGCGATAAAGGAGTACTCCAGCCTCCCCTGACTCAGAACCTACAAATGATGAGGTCTGAGCCATGCAAAGAGGACCCAAATGTCAACATCATGCTTCGAAGTGGTAGCACAACAGGAGATGATAAAGGTAAGCAACCAGAAGAAAGTGTGAGGGTTCGCAAGGCTCCTACAAAGGAACCTAAACTTGATTTGGGCCATGCAAAGGAGACATTCGTGGAAGCTAAGAAGAGCTTCACAGAGGCCCCCACTTCAAGTAGTAAGGATCAACTAGAACCAAGGATGGATCCTTCAATGCTCACTACCTTTCTGGAGCCATGCATGAAACTGTTGCGTGATAACAAGGCTATAAAAGGACTGTAATAACTTATCACTAGGTGCATTGGGTCAGAAGAATCGTCCGTAGTCCGAAAACCCCTAAAGCATGCATTGTGAATAGGAAGGGAAATGAAATTGACTGCGCAAATCGGAGAGTATGAAATGGATCAAGTAATTCTAGATCTTGGATCAGACACGAATGTACTGCCAAAGCAAACATGGGAATGCATGGGCAGGCCCATGTTACAATATTCTCCCATTCAATTGCGAATGGCGAACCAACAAAAGATCCTAATGATGGGATGATTGTAGGGGATAAAAGTAGACATCGAAGGTGAGAGCACACTTACAGATTTCGAAGTGATAGAGAATGTCCATGACAGTAATCCTTATCTTGTGCTACTGGGGATAGATTAGGCCACTGATATGAACGGAGTCATAAATATGAAGAAGCACAAAATTTGAGAAAAAGTCACTATGCGTAGTGCTACCTTTAGACCTTATGGAAGGATCACGCTACATAGAACCTGTGTGCGATGATGATAGTGAAGGCGATCTCAATTGTATCTACAAGATAACCACTTGAGATCAGGATTGGGTGAATCCAACAGCAGATGGTAGAATTTCATGGGAGCGTGAAAGCTCCTGCACTTCGGATTCAAATGAAGAAATAGAATGATGGCAGAAACGGTTACACAATGTAACCATGCTCAATTGCAACATGATGATAAGATCACTACACTTTGTGACAATAGAGGTAAGGGATCTGCCAATATACGACGGGTTGATAGTGGTGGATGAATTTCTGAACAAATTTGAAAGTGAAGTGCCATAACAGTAGTGTTTTGACACTCTGAAATGGGCACTGCACACTATGCCTGCAAGGTGGTGGGTATGCATCAAAGATGCTTTGAGGATTGGCACGGACATAGAAGGATGATGCGCTTACGATTTGGGGAGCCTTAGATGAGGATGGAAGCCTGACATGATGGACGAAACAACCTGTGTGCCCACCTTTCTAGATGGGTACAGGTGTATGGTATGTAGCCTGCATGAACACACACCACTCTCATGATCGAAAATAGGAACAACACGTAGAAGCAGACAGGACAAGTGTGTCAACAACAAAGTATGATACAACCTAGCGCACCCAAAAACATATGTAGGGAAGCCTTTGACAAGGTGTGTGAAGTGCTGAATATGGTCCACCATGTGAAATGCACTGACTGGGACCTGCGCATACCAGCAATTCAATGGGTGTATAGGACCATGTGAAAAACCTTGACTGCAGAGCAATTTCGAAGCCAAAGTATGAAATAGGGGCTGAAATCCCTGTGGAGCATGTGAAGCTGAGTTTGCACGTAATAGCACCCATAGATACAATGATCCGTGTAGACTAGAATGAATAAATCACACAGCTACATGAAGCAAAACATATAAGACTTCAAGAAGAAATTCATTGGGGAAACTTTAGACTTTGTGAACTTGAAAAAGACCGAGTATGGCTAAGGGATAAAAGCGCTTTAGTGGACAGAGAGGTCAAGAGGCTAGAAAACAAGGTAAAGGAAGCATTTCTTGTCGATAAACCAAGGATGGGAAGGCAAGGTGTGTAAAATCATACCGACGAATTGGAGGACTATCGTTGAGAACTGGTTAGTCTACTGTCATGGCTAGGACCACATATCGCCAAATGCAGTAACTAGGGTAGCACATTCCAAATAGTAGAGTGCGCGATGTCGATCACCACAATGGGAGATGAGGATTCTCCATGAAATATTATGGAGGACAACATGGAGCCTTTCACGGGTGGTGCGACCACCTGATTAGCCATAGGAAGAATAGTCTTAGTGCTCTAGGTAGATAAAAGGGAGTGTGGGACTATAAAATATTCTACCTGGGAGTTGTGCGATATTCGAAATGTGCACAGAATCAGAACATCACAGGGTTCACGACCGCATGGAGGGTTGTGCTGCTGCACGGGTTGGCTGGGAAGTGACCTTTGGTGTCACTATTCATGATGGGATGACTGATTTGAGGCCAATGTAGTGGATGGTGGGCATGTAAGACGCGATTTATGGGAAAGATTCGGGAAAATCTACCTCTAAGAAAGCATTAATGGCCCGAAATTGGGGGAACAATCGAATTCAAATTCGAAAGGCACTATAAAACTCAAAGGGTTGGCCAACAAACAACACTTGGTCATTTAAGAATTAAGCATTTGAGCAGAGCATGGAATGGTGAGAGCCAAGCGATAATTGAGCCCCTAAGTTCATGAGAGATAAAATATAGTCTAGAGATGATGACGACCACTAAGGATGGGTTGGGAATTGAAGAGGTAACCGTTGGCGAGGCCGCGTAGACCCAAATGGTAGGCGATGTCCCAGAAGGCACCGGGGTGGTGACAGAAATCCCCAAATCACTGCAATCGCTGCGGCCCAAGAAGGATAAATAGGTAATGGGTCTAGTACGCATGTCCCCGAGGAATCTATAGCACATCAAACTATCCATGGAAGAGAAGGGGAAAGCAGTCACAACAGAAATAGACGAGGAAGAAGAAGACTTGTAGGTTTATTGCCATAGAAGAATAAGAATTAGACATGGAGGAGGATATCCAACCATTGCGTTGTGCGACAAAACTGCCAGCGTATGTCCCTCCGGGGAAAGGGAAAGCCAAAGTGCCGAAGGAATTGGACAAAGCCAAAAGTTCACTCCAGACCTTGCTCCTCCCCAATGGCATTGTATTTGAGGGCACACACCTAAGCCACGTGCCAACCATGAAATTCGAAGACTAGGACCTTATTGATAGCAACAAGTTGCCACACCTAGAGACTGAGAACTTAATGAAGCAAAACACCGAGGGGGTGGTGATAACATTAGAGCTGTGAAAATTGTTGTTTGGTGGAGTAAAGTCCAGGTTGCTACATTTATTACGGATACCACATTTCCACCGTGTTCCCATCACCATTTTTGTCATCAGGCAGCTGCTTTTCCTGGTGCATGATCAATATCTATGGATAGTGGAGCCTATTCCCATCATGACAGGCCTCATTCATCGTATCTCCTAGCTCCCCTGTAAGGGAAAGGACCCCATGATTATAGCCAGAAAGGGGAGCGATTTGGCTCTCGTAAAAGCCATGAAGGCAAAGTATAAGCTAGAGAAAAAGAAGAGGGGCTATGCCATCTCTAGCATCAAGGACAAGGGGGTGTGCATAGCAACTCAACTCTTGGCTGGTAAAATTATGAGAAAATGTCACGCTAATGACGTACCAATGCCGGTGGTCATGCTGGCCGAGCAGTGCACAGAGGGGGTCTAGTTGAACTGGGCTGAATTCCTCTGCGAGGAATTTTTTGACAAACTGTTGTGAAGCCCAGGAGTAGGGTAAGACCTTCCACTACGTGTGGTTACTCTTATCCATATTGCTAGTAGCAGGAAAACTACCGAAGGACAACCAATTTTCCAACATTGAAAGAGAGTTACTAGAGGCCGCGAAGTATGCTTCGCTCTCGGCCACCAAAGACGTGAAACGGATTCGTGACACAAAACTTTTATGGGTGCTCATTGAGGCAAGCATCTAGATGTGGATCAATAGGAGGCCGCACCTATCACCTACGGTGCACAATAGTTTGCAGAGTTTTGTAGACTTTAAAGCTGATATGCACAACATCTATATCAGGGTGCAAAAGGATCTAGCGAAGCAGTGGGCGAAGCTACCATTTGTAGCCACTCACGATGCAATTTCTACTATATTGGAGACATGGCAGAACTGGAGAAGGTGAAAGCCCAAAAGAAAAAGGATAATGCTAAGCTACACGTCACTCAATTAACAGAGAAAAGGCGGAACAAAAAAGCAAGAGTGGAGGTAAGGGCAGGACATGAAGCGGGTAAATTTAGCCCTTGAAATTAGGAGTTACAACTTTCCATTCGCCCATTTTCAATAATAGGTTTTATTTAAGTGAATCATATGGACCAAATACCATATTTATAAAAGAGGTATGGTAAATTAATAAAAATCTAAATAAATGAGAGGTATGGTAAATAAATAAAACATTTTTTATATTTACTCCATAAGTCTCCTTATATACATGCAAGGGTGTAAACAAATAAAAATATAAGTAAAGTGGAGGTATGGTAAATAAATAAAACATCTTTTTATACTTACTCAAAAGGTATGGTAAATAAATATAAATAGAAATAAACTAAAATATGGTAAATAAATAAAACTTCTTTTTATATTTAGTCCATAGCCCTCATTCTATTTATGAAGGCTCAAGAAAGAGGTTTTATTTAAGTGAATCCTATGGGCCAAATACCATATCTGTAAAAGAGGTATGGTAAATTAATAAAAATATAAATAAATGAGAGGTGTGGTAAACAAATAAAACATTTTTTTATATTTACTCCATAAGTCACCTTATATTAAATGCATTATATTTAGGTGAAACCTATGGGAAAAATACTATGGGACAAATACCATGGACTAGATTGTTATTAATATCATGCAAAAAAACATTATTAACCTTAGTATTAACAGAAATAAAAATGGCACATGGTATTGACCCATGGTATTCACCAAAACGGCACATGGTATTGACCCATGGTATTCACTTGGAATGTAGCCTATTTAAATGGGGGAATTAAACCAGCATAGATCCATCTTTACTCTGGATCTACTAACCCCCCCGAGAGGTATCAAATATTGTGATATGCAAACTAGCATAGAGTGAAAAAATATTTGCCATTTTAGCTTGGTTAAAATAAAAAATAAAATAAAAATCAACTATTAATTTTATTAATTTTTATAAATTACTAATAGTAATTTTTAAGCTCCAGGTTTATGATAACCCATGGTATTGTTAATACATTTTATTCATTTGAGCATACACTATTTAAAGGGGAAATTCTATCATCTTAGATCCATCTTAATTCTGGGTCTACCAGTTTATGATAACCCATGGTATTGATAATACCATGGTATTGATTTGAACATAGACTATTTAAAGGGGAAATTCTATCATCTTAGATCCAATTCTGGGTCTACCAAGTGCTGAGAGGGATATATAGGTTGGTTTTTATGATAATGAAGATATTAAATAGACTTAGGAAACTATATTGTAAAAACATCTTAAGGTGAATGGTTAAAGAATAGACATTGTACAAGTATATTTGTATACTTCTGTTTTAAACTGAAACAAATCCAAGGCTAAAAGGAATGGACTGATTGCACTAGTCATCCTTCTATAACTTTCCAACATATGTTTTGGGTAATTTTTCTAACTGCAAACAAGAACATACTTATGTATTGGCAGGGTGGTTAAGAGGTCCCTAGAAGTGATGAATTTGAATTTTTCTTGGTTTTCTATATAGTATTCAGTTTTTTCTCATGCTTTCTGTGAATGACACGGGTGAATTTTATCCTACACCCACTAGGTTATCAA
>APFE030204729.1:108842-120496 GCA_000404065.3 Pinus taeda
CCAAGATCTTACAAGATTTTATAATTGAGTAAAATATTCGCCATGCCTCATGAGAGATTCGCCAAAAAATTATATATAAATATTATATTATTGATAAAATCGCCTTCAATTTTTCCTATATACCATGGAGATTCACCCATTTATTATACATATAAATTTGGTGGGGGTTCTTAAAATTTTCCCTGGAAGTGGCACAGAAAGTCACAGAGCAGAAGAAGGCTACAAAAGCAGCAATAGCAGCACAGGCAGTGGAGGTAGCAACAACATAGGCAGACGAGGGTCAAGCAATGTCCTTAGAGCAGGAGGCAGAGGAAACATAAATCACAGAAGGGAGTGCGGACCAAGAGGCCACGTCCACACAGTTAAAGCAGGAGTGCATCGCAGAGAGATCAGGCCCAGGGAAGAAGGTCAATGCCCCAAAGTTGGCCATTGACCTAATCACCTTAACCAAAGGTGATCTGCATGACATCGGCGAGATGGTTTGCGATGTCACAAGTGAAGCACTTCAGGAATTCATGTAGGAGCATCAGACTAGGTTGGGGGCCCTCAAGGCATAGCTGCAGGAGTTATAGGAGCATTCCCCTCAGCAAGGTGCCATATCCACACACATCACAGTGGGAACTTCAGCAGCAGAACAAATGTTGTACGCAAGCATGGAAAACAAAATAGTGTTGTTAGAGGGAGTGCTATTGTCATCCAATGTGATGGATCGACTATCGCTTAGCATGATGAAAGACCTTGGCCTTAACCTAGCTACCCTTCCCCAGGAAATGTTGTATCAGTTACAGGATGGGATAACAACAGAGCTATGGGCTAGGGAGAGCCGTGTGATCCAGGTTCTTAACGAGCAGAAAATAAACATAGAATAGCTTAGCTTGTAGCACGACGAGTTGGTGTTGCAAAATCAACATTTGGTGCACACGGTAAATGAAGCTTGCTAACACGTCTCGGAGCTAGCCATTATAGCATATCTACCAGTAGAAGTGTGGATCGACAGTTTGGCAAGTGGAGTCTACAACATCAGAGAAAAGACAACAAAGGTTCAGTTGGATTTGAATCTTTAGATCGTCGAGCTGTGGTTGAAGGCACAGCCTTCCACTCCCCTGGAAAGCAGAGAATAGCACACCAGCACTATTCCAGCAGGGATGGAAGAAATTTGAGGTGTAGTGCGTGACTGTACCGACATGTTGGAATAGGCACTTGATGTCCTCATGACTTTGCAGGAGGACCCCAACATCAAGCAGTTGGAGATAGAGGTACGCTAACTCCAACAGCAGTATGACAACATCAGAGGAGTTGTGCAAATAGTAGTCCTCAGTCAGCGGCTTGCATGGATGCAGAAAGCCAAGGCGTTAAAGGAGTAGGTGGATGTCGTGCGCCATAAGGAAGCAGTTCTGAAAAAGTGCATCCAGCCATGGATTGACGAGGCCTTCACAACCATGGAAAATATTGAAGTGAATCTCACATAAATTCAGGGGATGCATGCGTAGATGAAGGGCAGCACATCAGATACAAAGGTCTCAGAAGAAGAGATGAAATAGGTTCAATAAGTAGCAACTCAGTGCACTGCGGACATCAGGAGCATTTGGGATCAATTAGAGGGACTGTGTGCCAAGATCGCCGCACTGATACAGTGACTCGAGGGCGATTCATGATGTTTGTGTTGGGGGCCTGTTGGGCATGGAATACCCCCACAACATGTTTTTGGGCTCAAATCCCAAGTTTTAAGTAATATTATTGTAAAGCCCCATGAATTGCGGGCATGGAATGTATGTTAGAGTCATAGGGATGTTTTCCCTAAGTTTGAATGTAATGTCGGCCTATCCATGGTTGCGGACCATGGGATTGTATAAATAGAGTGAGGCTCTAGGTTGTAAAAGGGAGGATAAGATCTAATGGATAGAATAAACTAGCGAAGCATAGAAGAAGAGTATAACTACGTCTTAGGTCATAGTAGTAGGAAGAGGCTCTGCAGCTGAGTGTGTAGAGGCCTAGTAGATTCTGCAACTGAGTGCGCAAACCGCTGCAGCTAAGTGTGTAGGGTAGAATAGAGTCTTTAACCAAAGGAAGAGAATAATAAAGAGAATTTTTATCTGAATTCTATGTATCTGTTCTTGAGTTATTACATGTTTGATCTCATTTGTAAGTATATTGTTTATTTACTGTGTGCACTTATATGAATTGTGAATATTGTTAAGTATAACTAAAAGCGTACAAATAAGCTAAGTTAATCAACTAATATCGAGCTACTAAGAACTAGGATAATAACATTGTTCGGCCCCTGAGTAGGGCTATGCGAAGGCAGTATCTCAAGTTGCGAGGTATAGGTAAGAGCACATAGCGACGAGCACACAGGGTCGAACTGTGGACCACTAGAAACCATCAGAGATCTCCAGGGTGCAGAAACCTAGTTCTAGCACCCTCCCATAGTGCTTTAGGTGAGACCTCAGTCCACGCTTTGTGGAATGTTGCCGAAAGGGAAAGTAGTACCAGGATTTCTTTGGTTAAATCAGCTCTGAACCTAGGTCAGGCCCCAACAAGCCAAAAAAGGCTGCCAACACAAACATGGTGACTCACCCTTGAGTGACTTGACTGGCACAGAGATCTTGTCGCGAATACCTCCTAGCTCGACCTGGACTACAACAACTTCAGTGGTACACTATTTTTCCGCCTGCTTCTTCTCCTCTACCAACTACTCCATTGTTGGGCCTGTGCCATCTGACTGAATCTTTTTCTTAGTATTCTATAGACTAGCGAGCTTTCCCTCAATAATGGTCGTGATCAAATAGGCCTCGTCCAACCAAGGCTGTAAGCGAGCCTTTAGCACTTCTTCCTTGAACTGAGCTGCATATACCTACTCTTTCAAAGCCTTGGCCTCCTGTAGCATTTTCAACCTTTGCGTGATGGCAATAGTTCACGTCGTTGCTTTAACTTCGTTGTAGCGCTGCTATAGCTCCCACGCTTCTGTTTCTAGCCTCTACACAGTGGGGTCTTCTTGCAAGCTAGCGACCACCTAGAGAAAATGCTTGAAGAGTGTCATGTATTCCTTTATTGCACTATCCACTAATGTTATGGTGTCTTTCACAGCTAACTGCATTATTCTCTCATTCTTGGTGGAGTCTAAGGCTAGGCATTCAACTACAACTCTGTGATTTTGAGGTTCATTTCCAACTAGACCTTTGCCAATTTTGTGCGTGCATCGCGTACTCCAGTAGTAAGATTCCAAACCAACACATCTACTAGCTCAGCCTCTGGAATGTCCAGCTCTGGGACATATCTACGTGCCTCAGCCACGACCTTAGCTATGCATTGATTCTTGCTCTTAAGGTCTTTCACGAGGTCAATGGCGGAGTCTTGTTGTACAACCATCTGGGCGTTGTTGATATTCTGCTCACTGATTACCTATAATGTGCACTGTAAGTAGGCCCACATTTTCATGATCAAGCCATCCTACAAAAGGTAAAGCACCGCATTAGGAAACGCAACCAAGTTAAGTCCAACTCCCTTAAGGGTGCTAATAGCAGGCTCGTGTGTGCAACTTCGAAGGTGCCACGTGCCAAACTAGTTGACACTGCACCGGTTTGTACCTGTGATGCGTGGATCTTCAGCTCATGCAGACCCATCTGGATAGCACCCAAATCCTACTATTGCTGCTGCTCGAACTACTCCAGTAGTTCTATGGTGGCATCCCTCATCATATCACCTATTTCATTCAAGTCCCCCTCTGTCAGGGTGATCGGGTCGAGAGACATCTTGCTAGCCTTGGACTTCTTTCACAACCCTAGTCTTTTTGGATCTCTATTGCACTTGGTGCAAAACAGAGTCATCTCTGGGTCTGCTCCTCCCTACTCCATTTGTTCATCCTCTTCTTCCATCTCTGGGGAAGGCGACTTATGACTCTGGTTAGAGTTGTGCTTCTCTTCCTCCGTGTGCCCACCCATCTAGTTCGCGGCAGCGCGCTCTGCCTTGGCCTTATCCTTGACCTCCTTTATTTTCTTCACAACCAACTATTCCATATTTAGCTTGGCTTATTCCTTCTTTCACCATGTGATGAACTTTCTAGATCCCGCTGTGAAGTCCATGGCAATGTGCCAAGCTGCCGGCCAGTGGTTGAGGACAGCTACAAACATGTCATCTGTGGCCAAGTATGGCAGGTCATGCCACTTCTGTTTAGTGTCCTTTCATGCGTGTATTGAGACATGGTGGAAGTCGGCCTTGAAGTCCATTTAATCTTGTAGCTTATCAAAATTTGTTGGTGACAACCACAAAGTTGATGGCCATATGGATGCTCATCTCCATCAAGATCCAAAAGATCTTTATATCTTTTATCTGCTGAGGATCCTTCATAGCCCACAATGAAATGAACTTCGCTTCTTCCAGTAGGTTTGGTGCAACTGGAGGAAATTGGCTATCCTCAGGTAGCTCCCATGCAACCAACACTATGGACATCAATATCCATGCATAGTGGAATGTCCTACTATGATCTTGCACCTCGTAGTAGTTCACAAGGAACTCACCACAGAGGTAGCACACCCAATTAAACTATATGCCCTCCGTGCACTGGGTCGTCAAGGCTATCACTGGTGCCAACACTTCATCTATGTGACACTTCCTCATCACCTTTCCTACCAAGATTTGTGTGATGGCATAGCTGTGTGGCTTCTTTACTAGCTTGAATTTTTATTCGTTGCCTCAGCAAGGGCATGCTTGTTAGCATTTCCACCAAATGCCACAACCAGATTTTCTCCTAAGTGCAGCAGCCACGTGATCCTATGGATTAGCATGTCAGTGATGGGTATTGCCTCCTCCATCCATAGACACCCATCCTGCACCAAGCACAAGAACTGCTTGATCACCATCATCGTGATGGGCATGTGGTTGTAATGCAACACCCATAGCAGGTTTAGTAGGCCTGCCTTGTCCATTCCTTTTAGTCACTTCCTTAACTCCAAAGTGGTCACTCTAGTGTTTTTTTGGAAGACACGGTGCATAAGTTGGTCTGTCGCTAAATGAGGGAAATGCTCTGTGTTAGCTAAATCCTAGTCTTCCAATTTTAAAAGGGGGACACGACCCAAGCATGGTCCTTCAAAGACAATTTGCTCTAACAGTAGGGGTGTGTGCAGGGTGACCTTACTCTCATCAATATCCTTCAACACCTTCGTTTTACCCCTATGCAGAGGAATGTACTCAGGTAGCTTAAAAATGGGGTTAGACCCCTCAACCTCAACATCTTCCATTTCCACGGAAATATCCTCATCATCCATGGGGATTTCTTCGAGCTCTTCTTCCATCTTTAGGTAAACCACCTTGCCCTTTTCCTGTGCGATGGGCTTATCCTTCTGTGGGTGCTTTCTAGGTCATGCACGCACCAGCTACAGTGTTGCGGCCTTCTTGCCTTTCTTGTTCTTTGGACTCTTCTTGGTTGGGGTAGGCCTTGGCCTGGGTGAACATGGTCACTTAGGTACTTTAGCTGGTACTTCGGTGGATATAACCTCCGAGGCAACTCACTCAGTTGCCATAGCTAGCTCTGGAAAAACGCCCTTGGCTATCATTGCTTCCCAGCATTTACAGTCTCAGCCAACATCGAGATGATGTTATTCAACAACTCCTTTGTCTCTTTTGGCAACTTCTCCAATGCTAAACTCTGTATTAAAGCTTCAAAGTATGCATGGTTCATGTGTGCCTGAGAACTCAATAACTCAATTCTCAAAATACTAAGTGCTTTCCGCTGGGCAACCCTTTGTAATTTATAGGCATTTTCGAATTCAAATCCAATCATTCCCCCCACAATCGGTTCATTAATGCTAGATTGGTAGTAGATTTTCAAAGATATAGTCCATAAATTCCAACTTAAATGCCACCCCCTACGGCATTTGGCCATTTTTTCATCGTCAAATCATGAGCAATGACTTTAACGGTCACCTTTCAGCTGTCCTATGTGGTTTTTCCTTTGGTAGTGCAGCTCCCTGTGCGATTTTGTGAGCTCTATGACATTTCTTTGTTCCATGTGGTTCCCTAATCACACAACTCTCTGACCTAGGTAGTGTAGTTTATAGTCTCGTGCTTCCCTTCAGCTACTTGGAGCACTGATATAGTGCTTCCCTCATATAGTCACCTAGCTAGATCACTAGTGTTTGGTTTCAATTGGCAAGCATTTACCTTTCCTAGGAAGGGTTCTAAATTCAATTTGACCAGCTGAACTGCTCCATGATTGGTAATCTTCTTGATGACATACAACCCTCACTAGTGCGTCCTAAATTTGCCTAGAAATTTATAAAACTTGTTGTCATATAATAAGACCATATTATTTACCTTGAAGGTAATCAGTTTGATGTGTTGATCGTGCCATCCCTTTTCACGCTCCTTTTGAACTTGTCGATGAAATCCAGCTAGAAATCCATCCTCCTCAAACTCTATGAGCTACATGAGACTCTCTTCTAGGGCTCCGTGATCCACCATTCGTATGAATACTGCTATGTGTAGGCTAGGTACAATGTATTCCATTGGCATCACAGCTTGTACGCCATACACAAGTTTGAAAGGTGTTTGTCTAATAATCTTCTTGCAAGTCATTCAGTAGGTCCATAGTATTGTGGGTACCCGCACATCCAAGTCATTCCTCTGAGCATTGCAAACCTTCATCAATGCGCTCTCCATTATCTTATTGAATTCTTCCACCGTCTCATTAGCCTGTGGATGATAAGGCATGCTTTTCTGATGATACACCTAAAATTCCTCTCTCAACACGCTGATTGTTTCGTTAAGAAAGTGTGTACAATGATCACTCATCAAAATATTAGGACACCCGAATCGCATCAAGACATACTCAAAAATAAATTTTACTATTTTTGTGCCTGTGCAGTCCTTCACAGGCTGTGCCTCTGCCCATCTGGTCAAATACTCCATTACGGTGATGATGTACCATGCACCTGTCTTCTTTCCTTGAGGCTGAATTGGTCCCACAAAGTCAATTGCCCATTTTTCGAATGGTTTTAGCGTCACCTATGATGTCAAAGGTAGCTCATCTCTCCGTGATGACCTGCCATTCCTTTGACATGCATCACATGCACTATAATATGATTTCAAATCCTTATGTAGGGTTGGCCACCACAACCAAACATGTAGGATCTTTTGCATTGTTGCTTTCCTTGCATAATGCCCTCCTGTGGCTCCTCCATGAACCTCAGCGAGGATGCTGCTTCATTCAAAGTCAAGCACATAATGCTACAATATTTCATCTGACACCATTTTGTTCAAGTGCCCCGCAATGATAGAAAAGTTTGTCATGCACACCACTAGTTCCTTCTTTTGTTGATTTGTATAACCTTTCGGTGTCGCTCCTGTCATCAGGAAGTGGATAATATCTTCAAAGTGACTATCCATGACATCCACTACAAAGATTTGTGTGCTAGGCAGGCCTTCCTCTAAATTAGTAGGCTCCTCTCCATTTTCAATGCACAACAGATGATCAGGTCTTGCACTTAGTCATCTTGGCTTCAAAACAACTTCGAAGTCATACTCCTGGAACAAAAACAACCACTTACATATTTTCCCCCCAAACACAGGTTTGTTGACCAGGTACTTCAACCCAGAATGATCCATATACATCTTAAAGTGTTTTCCCAACAAGTAGTGCCTGAACTTTGAGAGTGTATACACCATAGCTAATCCTTCTCACTTTGTTGTGGAATAATTTTTCTCCACTTTAGACATCTTCCTACTTGTGAACACTATAGGATGATCTAGTTCTCCCTCACTGGTTTGTGTTAGTATGACCCTAGCGCAATACACGATGCATCCACGTGCACATGAAATTCCTTCTTCCATTCCGGGAAGACTAGGATGGGTATGATGACCATCTTCTCTTTTAGTACATCCAAGCTCTTTTGACATTCATCATTCCAACAGAATGTAGCATCATTTTTCAACAATTTCTCCATAGGTGCGGTGATCTGGGCATAGCTCTTGATGAACTTCCTATAGTATCCGGTATGCCCCGGAGTTACGCGCAACTGTTTCACACTCTTCGGACCCTCTAAGTTGATTATCACCATGATCTTTGAGAGGTATACTATCAATCCTTGTATGCATACCACATGACCTAGCAAGATCCTACAAGCACTTATTTAGATTGAATTTGATATGGTATCTCCTACATGTATCTAGCATCAAGGGCAAACTTGCCACATGGTGCTTGACCAATCCAAACACTATCCAATCGTCGAATTATACCTCCAGAAATTTATGAATGAAGTCTTTAAATTCCGCAATGACTATGTGAAAAAAGATCACTGGTACATTCTTCATACCAAAAGCCATTACGGTGTATTGAGAACATCCCCATTCAGTTGCGAAGGTCATTTTACTTCTATCCTCAGGTGTGATTTTCATATCATGGTACCCAGAGAACCCATTAGTGAAAGAGTAGACTTCTTGGTTGACTACATTATCCAGGACCTCGTCGGTGAACAGGGTCAGGAAAGGATCATGCACACAAGCATCATTCAATTTCCTAAGATCTACGTATATCCTTGTTTTTTCCTTTTGTTTCTTTTCCTAAACCACTTTTGGGTTTACCCAATCAGATTCTTGGATCAGTTCAATAATACCTGCCGGGAGCATCTTATCTAACTCAATGTGGAACCTTTCTTTATACTTCAGATTGAGGCGATAAGGTCTTTGTTTCATAGGTTTTTCATCTAGTTTCAGGGTGATCCTCATGACACCTAGGTCTCCTATTATTCCTTTCAGGTTAGAAAACTTTGTGGGGAACAAATCCTGATATTCACGGAGTAGTTCGGTGAGCTTATCTACTGTCATGTCATCCCAATAGTCCCTAAAATTTGCAAACTTCAGCTCTGATTCTGTGCCAATGTTCACCTAACTAGTTTTGAGTGGCTCAGTTATGTCTAGGTTCTCTAGACGTGGTCCTTCAACTCCGCGGTGACCTTCAATCTCTAGGATATTAATCTTTCTCAGGTCTTCATCTTCTTCTTTTGTTGTTACATTGTAACATTCTAGCACGTGGCTCAGCTGGGTAGTCCAATAAGGTTGAATCAGGTCTAGAGGATCCTATGGTATCCTAAAGATGGTTGTCTTAACCTCCTATAATGTTTCATCCATGGACTCAAATCCATCCTCAAAACTGAACGTCATCAGAAATACTTGGTGTAAAACATCCCATTCTTTAGTGCCATGACAGAGTTTTGTCTCCAAGTACCAATTCATTGGTATAACCTCCAAGGTATGACAAAACAGATGGACCCACTCTAGCTAAGGCTTCAGTCCATATGCTTCTATCCATTTGGCCAAATGATCGCACGGATCGTTCCTCCCATCATGCGTTTTTGTTAGTCGTACCTTCGGGTGGCCAAAGCGTATCCTCATCATCCTCCTATATTCGTGGCAATCATTGAAACTACCATTGTACGTACCCCACCATCTTATAGGTGTAGCATGCAACACCCAAATGCCTATAAGCGATGCTTCTTGGGCACTTCCCTTTCAAATGCATCCAAAGAGAAATCAATGTCAGTTAACCCATCATATTGAGGTACATTTCTTACCTATGATGATACACAGTGCAATGACTTGGTCATCATATTACAGCGCATCATAGATACTTCATGTAGCTAGTTCTGCCAGTGCTCTAGTTCTTTGTCCAAATCTAATGTGTAGGAGCTCTTGCGTTCCCATGCAATATGTCCTTCTGCTATCGGATTCACCCAATCCTGGTCTCCCGTTGTTATCTTGTAAATATGGTCCAAATCGTCATCACTTTCATAATCACAGGTCGGTTCTGTATAGCGTGTCCATTCTGCAGGACCCAGTGGCACCACTACGCAGAGCGATTTCTTTTCAAATATTATCTTTCACTTCCTTAGGTTGATTACCCCATTCATGTCAGTGGCCGAATCGATCCCAAGGGGCGCAGGGTAGGGATTGCTATCATCCACAATCTCTATTACTTCAAAATCTTCTAGTGCGATCACGCCTTCGATGTCAACTATTTCCTCTTGCAGCCTCCCCATTGGGATGACTTTATGTTGATTTGGCATCCTTAACTACATCAGAGACCACTAGAGCATAGGTCTCCCCATTCTTTCCCATGTCTATTTTAGTAAAACATTCGTGTTTCACCCTAGATCTGAGATAACTTGGTCCATTTCATATTCCCATATCTATGCAGCGAGTATCATCTCATGTCTAGTCCTCGCCTTATGCTTACAAAGATTTTTGACTATGCATCATTTGCCAGTAGCACTGTCCTTGCTAGCGCACCAATTGATCAGTTCCTTCACAGCCTTACTATCGCAGAGTAGTTTCATGTAGGTCTCCAGGAATGTGGAATCATGGATGGGTCCACTTCTTCAGCTAGTTTCTCCTGACTTCCTAAGGTATAGGCCTCAACGACGTTTTTCTTTGCTTCCATAAATGTTTCTTTCACACGATCTAGATTAAACCCAATCTTCTTTTCTAGTGCTTTACGGACCCACTCACCTTCTGCAGGCTACTTCCCTTTATTGTCACTAGTTGTCGTTCCACTTTGTAGCATAATGTTTACCTTAGGTTCTTCCTTGTGAGGCTGAACGCTCATCATCTGTAGGTTCTGAGTCGGTTGCGGAGGTTGCGCCCCCTTCTCATGAATCTTAGCTAATAATATAGTGAAATCCTCAGTTTCATGGTCAAACTAAGTATAGTAGCAGCATGCCAATCACACCGTATTCAGGCAATCTCTCCCGTAGTGTCCTGGTCCTCCACAATTGTAACAAATAAGCTACGCTTGGCCTCTACCAGGCCCCCCTCCACCTCGGCCTTGGTCGCGCCCCTGATACTCACCTTGTGCTCCCCCATTGCCTTGGTCCGAAGGCCTCGTTTCTGCCTACACCCTGTATGTAGGTGTCCTATCAATCATTAATTAGTAACTACAGCAATTGCACTCGTCATGACCTACTAATTGACAGAAATTATAGAAGAGTTGTTGTGGTGTATGTATGAATTTCTGCAGCAAATGGAAATTGTCGATTGCATGTTTTCCAGCTACCTGGCATATAGCACACCATAGTGTGGGCCCTGTACTTCGCCTTGACGCAGCCTCTGGCCTTAGAGGCATTGGTCCCCCTGCTGCAACATAGTTCACAAAGACTAGACAGTGATCCTTGTCACGCCCCTAACCTTTGCATTTCGGGCACCAGACTTTGCATTTCGAGGCAAAAGTTTTGCCACTGCATGTGAATCTGCTGAACCCCCAGATTAGCATCCTGCATTGGTGTCTCATGTAGTCTCATCATGATTTCAAAAGCTTCTGCCTTGGTCCCAATCTTCTGTTGTGATAACACAACCCTTAGGTGGGGTAGGAGTGAGGCCACGAACCATTTGTGCTGCTGTCCATCATTTAGGTTCATGTTGGCTTCACGGATTGTACACTTCAATATTTGATCCTAATCCCAAGGTGTCTCCCCGGGCTTCATCATGATTTCCTTGAATCCCACAATGGATTGTGTTTGAGACTTAGGCATATTGAATTCCCTTTTCAGCGCAGTGTGGATATCTTCCAATGTGGACGTTGGGTTATCAATACTATACTTAATATTCCACATTAGTGCGCAGTTTTGCAAAGCACTAACTAGCGTTGCTTTCTTCATTTGATCATC
>APFE030204743.1:0-16966 GCA_000404065.3 Pinus taeda
CACTGAACAACTTTACAATCGCAATACCAGCCGTAATCACAACAAATACAATAGCAAGTGCAACTGATAATGCAGAAGTGAATTTCAAAGAATCTGCAAATTCATGGAAATGAACACATCAATATAGGCATCAAGATTTGAACATCACAACTCCTAAGGAATAACCCATGATCCACATCCTTGAATGTATATGCCATATGTCATTTCTAACATGGCAACATGAAAAGTCAGACAAATCGTTAAGCAGATGCCATCAATATGTGACATTCCCAAGATATGTTGAATCCCCTCATATAATTACAACAGTTTCTAGACATTTAAATCCCTGAAAAGGCCCAAATGAAATATGATATATCTGAAAATCAGTGCTAAAAAATGCTTATCAGGATGAGCAAAGCAGACTTACCCACTCTCTTGAAAGACACCAACAGAGCTAAAATAAGGACTATGGTGAGAACTAGGATCGGAACACGTCCATTCCACCAATGAAATCCAAACCATTCTTCAAGTATACGAGCATGATGCACGCCATTTGATGATGTTCCAGATAGCACATCGCCTGCCCAAATCAAGAAAACACCTCCATCAGACATAGAGATTTCTAATTCAAAGCCACATATAAGATAGGAATCATGCCCAAAGTAATATAAAAGTGGCACCAGATAATTGACCATTCAAACAAAAATGAAAGGAATCTAAGAAAAAAGAGACACTAATAAAGCAAGTGAAGTCATGTATGCTTCATAGAACACTTCAACTTTGTTAAACAGAAACAAGTTGTTAGTGTTTCAGCTTGCTAAACTGCTCACAATGCAAAAATTGGGTTGAAGTTTCAATTCAAGCAGTACTTTTTCAATACTCTAGTTGTAACATACATGCTTAAATATTCCCACACGATATACTATTTATCCTTGGATATTACCCTCAAAACTAGGCTAATTCAACCTGCGACCTAAAATGCATAACCTACAATGTTTAGATTGAATTACTTTTCAATTCATCTTATCTTGATTCCTTTCTAACAGAAGCCTGTAAAAAAAATATCAACGGACTGCTTCTAAATCAATGATTGCAAATAGTTAAACTCTTCACAAGGTACGAGGGTCTCCGTCGATCTCCAACATATTAAACACGATGCAATTATGATCTAAAGTCAGATGAACAGAAACACACTCAAGTTCAAACACTGGATTCAGTGATTAAAAACAAGGGACTATCACATATTTACCAAGATTCAACTTGGGAAATATCACTGAATAAAGGCAGTGATAAACTGGTAATTCACCTTATGTTGCATCCCTTTCCATAATCTTCCAACAAATTGGTCTCCTCAAACAGAAAACACTGATTATGATCGGTTGTTCTAACAACAAAGGGAGTGAGATTTTTTCAAAAGCCATCAGAAGCAGGAAACAAATAACAGAGGAGAAATAAATAATTTGTTCCGAGTACATGATTTTGTAATCAAATAAAAAGACTCTTTCAACTCACAAGGACTGAAAGATGACTCGATTTCAGAACTTTATCCAGATCTTTAGCATTCAAAATGCAACCAAACAAAAAGTACCTTAGTTTTTGTACTTGATACCTTGAAAATCACTAAAAAACTATCTCCTGCTCTGCCAAGTTTTAGCCTTCAGGTGGGTATCCAAATTCTGTGGTAAGACTTTTGCCTGGAAAGGAAGTTGATCATTTCTCATCTTAGTCAATCCTCGGAACCATTTCGCTGCTTTGCTTGTGCCAAACAGGACATTACAGTCTGCACATTTATCACAAAACTAACCTAATCAATAACATGAACACATCTGAGATAAAAAGGGGTTATATACTCTAACATGCAGCAATGTCGTTAAAACTGAAAAAATAAATAAACAAAAGCTGTCCAGAGACAGAGCAAGTTACCTGATGAGCCTGATTGATCTTCTGAAATTGAACTCCACAGTTATCTCATTTGCAAACATCCGGATGATACTGTAAACAGATCGTATCAACACAGGAGTACACTATGAATTTATCCCAAAATTTATTGTTGAATATGGATCATGATTTTTCCTAACAATTACTATGAACACAGAACAAAATATTTATTGGAAATTCTTAGAATCAGTGAGATTGTTGCTTTCAAGCATTCTAATTTTTAGAGCTTTGCATGTCTACTTTCTATCTGTGAACTGTAACAGGTTCTTTTGCTTTAAGATATGGAAACTTTATAACATTCAAGAGCAATTCCATATACCTGCAAAGCAAGGCGACCAAAAGCACTCTTGACATCTTTCTAAGTAGCCCCAGGGCTCAATCTCAGAGTCTCATACTCCTCTCTCATCCCAAGGAAAGCAACAAAGAACATCACTGCTACATTCCTCTTGCCTGTTGAATTTTTCTTCTCTCCATTTCTCAAGAATGAAGTCCCCTGAGCACCCATAAACCTTCCAACAGCGGCAGCAATGATCTGTAACAAAAATAGGATGATCCACAAACCTAGCTTGAATCCCCAGTGCAAAACAATCCTATCTAAATGTACAGAATGGGTGTACCAAAATCCAGTGAAATACTCAGAGCAGAGATTATTGCAAATGTGGGAAAGGTAAGCAAAGCCAATATCTCAAGTTTACCATCATTCGCTAAAAGGAATTCCAAGCGTCCGCGCGTAGGGCTCATAGCAGGGATTACAGTGGCAGCTTTGGTTGTCTTCTCGTTGGCGTTTGCCGCTGTGTTTCTCAAAAGAACAAAATACAGAGAAAAGATCGAAGAATGGGAGCAGGATTTTTTTGGCCCCATAGATTCATTTACAAGGAACTCCGCATCGCCACCAGCGGATTGGGGATTTGGGAAGGTTTATATGGGGGTTCTCCCCAGCAATGGCCAAGAAATCGCAGTGAAATGCATAATGAAAGAGTTTAGGGAGGGAATAAAGGGGTTCGTGAGACACATGTAGCACTGGAGCCTGGTTCAGCTGCGGGGATGGAGCTATTCATTGTTTATGACCAGATGCCAAATGGAAGCCTCGATAAACTCGCAAACTGTTTGGGAACGAATTTGTAACCACTTTGAACCAACGACTGAAACTTTTGCAATCGTCTAACATATAATCGTGTGGCTTACAAGGATGACAGGCGGGCAGAGAGGGGAGTTGATTTCAGAGGGAAACGCCTTACGGCGTAATTATAGAAATTTGGAAATCTAAAGTGACTCCATATAAAAATTAGATAATCCTAAAGTTCCAGTGCACATGTAGCCAGTCCTCTCCCCAATCTCTTGTAAGAATAAAGAAAACTCATTACACCAAAACTCACCATAAAAATAATGTTCCCTTAGATTTTCTGCTCGACTCCATTTTTCTAAAATGCTTATTACCTCTGTTGTAGACTTTGTTACTACTATTGTTTTATTTTCTTTTTTCATTTTCTTTAAATTTTCTATCACCATTGAACAACCCCATAGTCTTATTTTTTGAAGTTTTCTAATATTCAAATAACTTTCTAGCAACCTCCTCAATGCTTCACATAACATCACAGTGAATATTTGAAGGGAAGGCATTGCACCTTCTTCGATCACTGGTAATTCTTCTAAATTTTTTAGTAAAACTATTGAAAATCTTTCCAATAAAGGAAATGTTCCTTTTTTACCGAACTTTTCCGGAAATTTTTTCAGTTTAAAACAGTTTATGATTTCTAATTTTTTTAAATGCGGAAGGTTATGTAAATCTGGAAGTTCTTCAAACTTATTACATCCCTCCCATTTAAGTGAGCTTAAATTCTGAAATTTATAAAACCTACTCTCCATTTTAACCACACAAGGACAATTTAGCAAAAGACTTCTCATCTTCGACACACTGAATAAGTCATTTGGTAAATTTGCGATCCCTGTGAATCTCAATTGGAGCGTCTCTATTTTATCCATACTCCCCATTGTTCCCTCGCTTATGAATTCTCCATTGTCAGAGTGCGCAAATCATCGATAGAAGCAACAGTTTGAGGACGACTTCTCTGGCCGCGTTTTGTCCACACCCGACTGCAACCATCCATTACTAAGTATTGCAAAGAAGTAAGCAGAGACATACTCCAAGGCAGAGATATTAAATCTTCACAACGCCTAAGCGTTAAAACCCTTAGGGATCTTAGCCTGTGAATGTCCGACGGCAATTCTGTGATTTTAGACCCACTAAGTAGGAGGACTTCAAGTCTTACAAGATCTGTGAGTGATGCAGGCAGACATGCAATCGGAACCCCCACCAACGCGAGGTATACCAACTGTTTCAAACACCCCACACTCTCCGGCAATGACCGGACGGACGTCCCATTTAAATCTAAAACCTTAAGGGAGACCATACTCCTAATCAATTTGCTTGGAATTTCTCTGAGATTTGCATTTCCAGCCAAGGTTAACGATGACATTTCGGGAGCTCGCAACGACTCCGGAAGCAATGTCAATTTGTTGTACTCTAAAAACACGTGAGAGCGCCCTGAACATTCATCTTCAGTTAAGGCTGCCAAACTCTTACCTGCCCGGCAGTAGAAGTTTTCTTACCGCTCAGCGATTTGTATTGCCAAATCACGCATGACGTCGTGCACCCTGAAATACAGCACGGACCCATCCACGTCTCTCAATGTGGGTTCGATCAAGCAACGATCCGCTAAAAGGTTGATGTAAATTTTCCCCACCTCAATTGGGTCGTAGCTATGCTCATCTTGCACATTCTTTCTTGCAACTAGCCCTTGGCCTAGAAACAGCGCAATTGGTTGTTCGAACCAGATGATCCGGTCTTTAAAAAAGGCACTTAAGAATAGAAAGCACAATTGCAGCTTAACGTCATACCTGCCGAGGGCATCATAACTCCACCTCAGGGGATCATACAGAGTTTCTCGAATGTCTTGGCTGTCGCCATTTGGCTGCCTCCCGATTGCAAATTCCCATTCTTTTGGATCCGTAATGCCAGCCATTGACCTGGCAACTACTTTGATCGCAAGGGGAAGTCCTCCACACTTGGCACACACAACCCTTGCCCTTCTCTCCTCAATGCTTGCTGGCGGATTTCTATTACTATATGGAAAAGCGTGATGAGCAAACAATGCCCAACTATCATCTTCCATCAAATCCTCCATTTTTATTGTGGACCTTTCTGCAGCATTAACCCCCATCTCTAACAGTGCTCTGTGATTCCTCGAACTCACAATAACTTTGGAGGTCGAGTGGTTGGTTAACAAGGGTATACATAATTCTTCCAACAACTTTGCACCCTCTCCCCATACATCATCTAAAAATAAGACAAATTTCTTTGCCTGCATACTGTGATTCATCCAGATTTTTACGCCTTCTGCGTTCATATTATGTTTTAGGTCATGTACATTTGTCTGGCTGGCTATCTGCTGACAGAGTTCGTTCGCAAGACTTTTATATGACGGACACTGAGAGACAGTAAGCCAAAGCAATAAGCCATCGCTAAAGACATTCCGCACCCTTTCACTGCTGGAGATTCTCTTGAGGAGCAGACTCTTTCCAGATCCACCCTTGCCAACCACGCCAATGGCCGAGAACTCTGAATCGACCACTAGCTTCTCGAGTGTTGCAAAAGCTCTGTCTTGTCCGACTATAAGGGGTTCCTGGATGAAGAATCCAGTTGAAGCAAGAGATTGGGAGGTACTTACAGAAGGAGTGCTTGAAGAAGGCAATATGGCTTGGATGCTTTCCTTCATACTCTGCCCAATTTCCTGCTTGAGTTCCTCCAGGAGCTCAGGAGTATGGGCCCACGCAGCCAAAGGAGACAATTGTAGATGTTCTTTAATGTCTGAAATAAGATGAGTGATCTTTCTACTTGACTGATATCGGAAAATAACATTATACCGTGGAGCAATTGTGCACTGTTGCACCAGTTCTGATGCTTCTCGGAGAAGCAGATCCAACTTCTTTAGCCATATATTGATGGCTGAAGCCTTATTATAGCACGGAGAAGAGGGAATTCCACTCCTCCTATTTAATGCTGGGCGGTATCGCTGGATCTGCTTGATTATAGGCTGGATGTTTGTTACCAGACGCTCAAGGGAACCCAATTCTTTCTTATAGCGAATAGCAATCCCTATCTGGTGAAGAATCTGGTTGATTAAATTTTCTATGGCCACACCAACAAATCCAGAGACCACAACAGCTTCGGCCATCGTGTAATTTTGTATAACACAAACGCAACAAAAGCACCCACACAGAGTATCCTCGCACAGAGTATCTGTGAAATTTTCAAAATATATTCAGATGTCTCAAAATGATAATTTCATCTCTTACTGGACTTGCCCAGCAATAATAGCAGTACAACACGGTTTGAGGAAGGCAATTACAAGTTCGGTAGATATTTTAAAACATCTTAAATCCAAGTTAGTAGCAACTAATTCCGTAGCTTTTCTGACTGCTATATCACAAATCAAATGAGTGAACCATTTCAGTTGTCAAATTTGAGTTTGAACCATTTGAGTTGTGAAAGGAGAACTTTAGGTTTGGAATGGTGGGTAATGTGCCTTTTGGAACCCTAACTTATCACGTAAGAAATGTGGGGTTTGGAATATTGACTTGACTTGCGTAAGGCGGGGTTAGAAATTTCTGTGGTCAATAAAGCGACTGAGGACGGCTACGGGGTTCGCAATCTCGGCTTTTGGTGTTTCAAATTTATGTGGTCATTAAGGCGAGTGAGGATGGCAGTCACGTTGAGAAGACAAATTCCTAGCGTTGGAAAATTGGTTGAAGTAAAAAGACAGCCATTTACTCACCAAGTACCAATTTCCAGGTCAAATCCAATAAGCTCATACACATTACACAATTTGTATGATCTAAGATCATAAGATTGGGACGATTTTTAACATATATGTCAAATCTAACCCATAGAGTTGCAAAGCTGGTTTAATATTGGGATTCAATGATTTTATATTTTAGTTTCTATTATTATTTAATGATTTAAGATTTTATGCTATAAGATTGGGATGTTTTAACATTATTTAAGATTTATAGGTTCTATTATTTAATGATCTAAGACTTTATGCTATAAAATTGGGATGTTTAGTGTGTTTAATATTGTGATAAAATAATTCAATGATTTTATATCTTAGCTTTTATTATTTAATAATCTAAGACTTTATGTTATAGGATTGGGATGTTTTAACATTATTTAAGACTTATAGGTTCTATTATTTAATGATCCAAGACTTTATGTTATAAGATTGGGATGTTTAGTGTGTTTAATATTGTGATTCAATAATTCAATGATTTTATATCTTAGTTTCTATTATTTAATGATCTACGACTTTATGTTATAAGATTGGGATGTTTTAACATTATTTAAGACTTATAGGTTCTATTATTTAATGATCTAAAACTTTATGCTATAAGATTGGGATGTTTTAATATTATCTGAGACTTTATATTATAAAATTGGGATATTTCAATATGATATAAGATTTTATGTAATAGGATTGGGATGTTTCATCATGATCTAAGACTTTATGTTATACGTTTGGGAGGTTTCAAGTAACAATGTTTATGGCAAATCCAATAATCTTACATAATATGTTTTATGTCGAATAAAAAATTTAATAATCTAAAAATGTGTGCTATAGGATTAGGAAGACTCTATTTGCTTAGTCAACAACTACTAATATGCATGTCAAATATAACTAGTGGCATTGCAAAATCCTTTCATGTATATACTATATTCCAACTACCTATAGTTTGTTTCAATATTATATTTCAACTACCAATGTTCATCTCAAATTCAATAACTTTACACACTAAATATTATATTAAATAAATGATCTAATGACTTAAGTCTTTATATTATAGAATAGAATTGGGAAGACTTCCCTAATTAGATACAAATATCAATATCAATGTTACATCCACCAAGTGGCATTCCAAACTCCCCACATTTAGATATTAGGTCCCAATTGAAAGTGTAAAACCAATAAAGGTTACTTGAATACAACTAAAAAAAATGTGTGGACCTTGCCTCATGTACCATTTTCTTAATATTAATATGTACCAAAAAAGTGTTATGTACTTTGACTCTTATCTTATCAACCTTCTACTTTTTAAAATTGAACATCATATATTGTAAATTATGGTTTTGTTTTCTAGTTTCACTCATATTCAATGTTAGATTGGATCTACTTGATGATAGGTTGGATGTTTGCTACCAGACGATCAAGGGAACCTAATTATTTCTTATAGGGAATAGAAATCCCTATTGGAGTAGTCTACCCAGGTGGTAGAACCACCCATAAATAATCCTTGGCCGGGAAAATATATGTTTACGATGACAGAGAATGGAAAGGCAATGGTCAGTAGAAGAATGTGTTTCAGGCTATGTTGGGCATGGAATCCACCCACAACATGTTTTGGGTTTCAAAGACCAAGTTTTGAGTAATATTATTGTGAAGTTCCGTGAATTGCGGGTGCGGAGCGCCAATTGTATGTTAGATTCATAAGGTTGTCTGCCCTAAGTGTTGAACGTAGTGTCAACCTACCCATGGTCCGCAGAAACTGGGATTCTATAAATAGAGCGAGGCTCTAAGTTTTAAAGTAGTTAAGCAAAGTAAGAAGAAAGGAATAGATGGAGTTTGAAAGATAGTGAAGCATAGAGCAAGAGTCTAAGTGTCTTGGGTCATAGTAGTAGGAAGAGGCTCTACAACTGAGTGCACAAAGGCATAGTAGAGTCCGCAGCTGAGTGTGTGGACCCCTACAGCTGAGTGCGCATGGTAGAGTCGAGTCTATAACAGAAGGAGGAAAATAATAAAGAGAAGTTTTGTTACCAATTATGTGTATTTGTTTTGAGTTATTACATGTTTGATATTACTTGCACTTATACTAGTTATTCAATTATATTGTTTGTTTGTTGCACGCACTTGTATTGCGAATATTGTTAAGTATAACTGAAAGCGTACGAATAAGTTAACCAAATCAGTGAATATCAGACTGCGAGTAGGAAATTGGGTAATAACATTGTTCATCCCCTGAATAGGGTTGCGCGAAGGCAACATCTTAGGCTACGAGGTATGGGTAAGTGTGCGTAGCAACGTGCACGCTGGGTTGAACCGCGGACCACTTGAAATCATCAAACATCTCCAGGGTGTGAAAACTTGGTTCTATCACCCTCTCATACTACTTCGAGTGAGACCTCAATCCACGCTCTGCGGGATGTTGCCGAAAGGGCCAGTAGTACTGGGATTTGTTTGGCTAAATCATCTATGAACCCGGGTCAGGCCCCTGTAAGCCAACAAATGGTTCTGTTGTTGGGACCAGGATCTGCATAAGGGATGTCTGATGTTGTGTCACTAGAATCTGACTAAGAAAGAAATTGAAAAGTGGCTGGCTAGAAAGATTCGTGAATTCGAGGCACAGGAAAACAGGAATCCGTGAATATCAAAAGAACAGTTGTTAGAGCGCTACGTGTATACGAAAATCCATGAGATTTTCTTTCCCCTCTGAGTTGTATGAGTGGATCACGAAGCTAGCAGACAGTCAAGGGAGGTGTAGGCTCGACAAACCAATCGTGTGGACTGCGAAATTAATGCGTAGACTAGAAGCATCGAAAGATAAGATCGCACGGGTTGTGGTCCATTGGCTCGATCGGATTATAGGAGGGTTCATCACCGAGTTTGTGGTAGACACGTCAGTCAGCTACAATGAGGCGGAACGACGTTTCCTCAAAGGACCGCGAGGTAAGTACATTAAATCTTTGAATACCTGGATTAAAATGCTACTGTGTGAAAAGTGGGTTATGCGAATAAATTAATGTTTGGGACTACGCAAAGTGGGAAGATCTACATAAATGGAAGTAGTGAAGAGTTAGAGACTAGTCCCTTGATTTCACCCTCGTGGGAAAGCGAGGGTGAGCTCGCGAAAGTTTCTCCGAGGAGTGCGATCAGTCTGATAAGGCAGCGGATTCTACGCATACCAGCCCCACCTACACTGCCACCGGTTTCACCATCATCCCCTCCATCTTCATCCACACCACCTCTGCCTCCAACACAGTTCAGTATGGCAAGCGCAGTAAAATTGTCGGTATTCAAAGGAGTAGGGAATGAAGATCTGGACCAATTTTGGTTCATGGTAAAAGTAGTATTGGAAGCACAAGGGGTTACAGATGACAACATATAGAAGGCAACATTGGTAAGCGCGTTGCAAGATCGCACACTGATGTGGTACATTAAGCACTCTAATGACAATCCAAACGTTGGGATCGCAGAAATCCAAGCTGCGCTAAACAAGGAGTTTAGCAGGCCAAAATTGGAGACGCAGACGATTATTGGGTTTAAGGAGATCGCAATGCTTCCAGGCGAAACCCCATGGGAACTGGATCAGAGGCTAAAGGGAATGATTTGCAAAGCCAACATGACCTTGACAGATGCACAACACTGTGCATGGTTTTTAGCATCCCTAATGCCGCATCTAAGGACGACGTTGTCACAGCAGAAGTTATCCACCCATTCCAAAGCATTGGAGATTGCAATGAGACTACACGAGACCCCTATACAAGATCCTGGCCTGAGAGTTTAACAAATCCACGCGCAACTGAAAATTTTATGTCTGGAAATGCACAGTTTAAAGCAGGACAGGACAACTCGCCCAGAGGTGCGCGAGGACATATGGTGCATCAAATGTAAGGGATAGGGACATGACAAGGATCATTGTCTAGTCTTCACGAACTATTTGGGGGCAAGAGGTTCGATGCCATTGAGACCGGAGGCACAATCAAGGTCGAGCGTGGCACCTACATTATGGTGCACGATCTGTCAGATAGGAGGAAAATATGCTACAGACAATTGTAACCTATTGCAGAAGTATACGCATGCGTCCCAGCAATTGTTCTGTAATTTCTATAGGTTGGTAGGTCATGACGAACGCACCTGCAGAAATTATGAGCTAATGATGGATTGAACCCCTACCTACAGGGTGTAGACTAAAACATGAGCCCTTGTTCAAAATGTAAGACTAACGCGCACTGGATTTTAGGGGCGCGACCGAGGTCGATGTGGAATGGGCCTAGGAAGAGGTCGTAAATAGCTGATTTGTTACAAATGCGGAGGGCCAGGACACTATACCCACGATTGTACAAATTTGACAAGAGCATCATTTTTATATTGTACTTATTTCGACCATGAGATGGAGGATTGCCCTACCCTGATAGCGAGGTTGCGCGATAAGGGAATAATCCAGCCTCCCCCAACTTAGAATCTACAAATGATGAGGGTTGAGTTGTGCGAAGAGGATCTGAATGTGAACATTGTGCTTCAGAGCGGTATCACAACAGGCGATGGCAAACGTAAGCAGCCTGAAGAAAGTGCCTGGGTTCGCAAGGCTCCTACAAAGGAACCTGAATTTGATTTGGAGCGCGCGAAGGAGACATTCATGGAAGCTAAGAAGAGCTTCACGGAGGCCTCCACTTCAGGTAGTAAGGATCAACTAGAACCGGAGATGGATCCTTTAATGCTCACTACCTTTATGGAGACATGTATGAAGTTGCTACGCGATAGCAGGGCTGTGAAAGGACTGCAGGAACTTATCGCTAGATGTGCTGGGTCAGGAGAGCTGTGCATAGTACGAAAGCTCCGGAAACATACAACATGAACAAGAAGGGAAATGAGATTGACTTCGCAAATCGGTGAGTATGAAATGGATCAAGTAATCCTCGATATAGGATCAGATGCAAATGTACCGCCAAAGTAGACATGGGAACACATGGGCAGGGCCGCATTGCAGTGGTCTCCTATTCAATTACGAATGGTGAACTAACAGAAGATCTTACCCATGGGAAGATTGCAAGGAGTAACGGTCGATATTGAAGGTGCGAGCGCGCTGGTGGATTTCGAAGTGATAGAAATTGTTGACGATAGCAATCCCTATCCTGCGCTACTGGGCATAGACTAGGCCACTGATATGAATGGAGTCATAAACATGAAGAAGCGCAAAATGATTTTTGAGAAAAAGTCACTACGCATAATAGTACCACTAGATCCTGCCGAAGGAGCGCAATATACAGAACCGGTGCATGACGATGATAGTGATGATGATCTCGATTGCATCTACAAAATAACTGCGTGAGAGCAGGATTGGGTGAATCTGACAACAGACGGTAGGATTTTGTGGAGTGCAACAGCTCCTGCACCTTTCCAGATGGATATAGGTGTATGATACGCAGCCCACACCAACGCACACCGCTCTCATAATAGAAAATAGGAACAAAACGCAGAAGCAGTGAAGACGAATTGCACCGAAGATTATCAGCGAGGAAGCCTTTGACAAGGTGTGCAAAGTGCTAAACAGGGTCCACCATGTGAAACGCACTAACTGAGACCTGCGCGTACCTACAATACTATGGGCTTACAGAACAACATGTAAGAAACTGATGGGACAAACACCTTTCCGGTTAGTCTATGGCATGGAAGCTGTCATGCCCATGGAATATATTGTACCCAATCTGCAAATAGCAGCACTCATAGGGATGACGAACCGCGAAGCTCTGGAAGAAAGACTCGCACAATTGGAAGAAATTGAGGAGGAACGGTTCTTGGTAGGTTTTCATCAGCAGGTTCAAAAACAGCGTGAAAAAGCTTGGCATGATCGCCATATTAAGTTGTGCACATTCAAAGTAAACGACTTAGTACTGCTATACAACAGCAAGTTTGAAAAAATTCCGGGAAAATTCAAAATGCATTAGCTAGGAACATATGTGGTTAAGGAATTCATAGATGGAGGCACGGTCCAACTCGTCAAATTAAATGGAGAACCCTTCCCAGGAAAAGTAAACAACAACCGCTTGAAGCCTTACACAGGTGGGTCAGCTATCTGGCTAGCCGACAACAGTAAATTCTTCACGTTCCAAGGAGTCGGACAAGGGCGCGGGACTATAAACACATATCGGTATGACTGCATGGGAACAATTCAGTTACAACGGACTCAAAAGAACAGATACAGCAAGTCTAGCAAGTAGCAGCTCAGTGTGCTGCAGACATCAAGATAGTTCGGAACCAGTTGGAGGGACTCCGCGCCAAGATTGACGCGCCGACAGAGTGACTCAAGGGCGAGTCACGATTTTTATGTTGGGGGCCTGTTGGGCATGGAATCCCCCCACAACATGTTTTGGGGCTCAAAGCTGAAGTTTTGAGTAATATTATTGTAAAGCTCCGCGAATTGCGGGCATGGAGCGTGAATTGTATGTTAGAGTCATAGGGTTGTCTACCCTAAGTGTTGAATGTAGTGTCGGCCTACCCATGGTCCGTGGACCATGGGATTCTATAAATAGAGCGAGGCTCTAAGTTGTAGAGTAGTTAAGCGAAGTAAGAAGAAAGGAATAGATGGAGTTTGAAAGATAGCGAAGCATAGAGCAAGAGTCTAAGTGTCTTGGGACATAATATTAGGAATATGCTCTACAGTTGAGTGCACAGAGGCCTGGTAGAGTCCGCATCAGAGTGCGCAGACCCCTGCAGCTGAGTGCGCAGGGTAGAGTCGAGTCTGTAACAGAAGGAAGAAAATAATAAAGCGAAGTTTCGTTACCAATTATGTGTATCTGTTCTGAGTTATTACATGTTTTATATTACTTTCATGTATACTGGCTATTCAATTATACTGTTTGTTTGTTGCGCACACTTGTATTGTGAATATTGTTAAGTATAACTGAAGGCGTACGAATAAGTTAAGAAAATCAACTAATATCAGACTATGAGTAGGAAATTGGGTAATAACACTATTCGACCCCTGAATAGGGCTGTGCGAAGGCAACATCTCAGGCTACGAGGTACGGGTAAGTGCGTGTAGCGACGTGTTTACTGGGTCGAACCATGGACCACTTGAAATCATCAGACATATCCAGGGTGTGGAAACCTGGTTCTAGCACCCTCCCATACTACTTCAGGTGAGACCTCGGTCCACTCTCTGTGGGTTGTTGCTGAAAGGGCCAGTAGTACCGGGATTGTTTGGCTAAATCATCTCTGAACTTGGGTCAGGCCCCTGTAAGCCAACAAGTTGCCTGGGGATGACCACCGACATGGTGAATTAATGATGTACCTTTCTTGGCACTCAGACGTCGCTACTCCAAACAAAAATTTTGAAACCACGCCATTCATCGATTTGAATTTGAATTGGTTTCCCGCGTTACTTTTATTTTCATTTGTAGTGAATATGTGATGATTGAATCGATTTTGGGGCTCAAATCGGAGGATGCGGATTCTTGGCAAGAGAGATAGGGCGCCTCATCTTCATGTCTCATCTCATGAGTCCACCCACTGGGTCTTCACTCGGGAAGCAATACCATACCACGTGCATTCATATTGGGGGATTTATATTGAGGAAAAATTGACATAATATATTGGGGGATATATAGGGGATAAAGGGTTCTTATATTGGCAAATATAGAAAATGGAGTTCAAAGTTAATGAAAAAATATAAACGGGTATAAAAAATGTAAATGAAAAAATGGATACCTATAATATCTAGTGAATGTAGGGGTTTTTTAAATTGGGAAGGTGAATTGGGTTTGTATTGGTAGGGGGTAAAATAATGTGATTCTCAGAGGTATTTTCCAATACATAGTCAAATAAAGGGTCTTGTATAGTATGCCACGAACGCATGTGATATGTCAAAGGTTCATTGAGTGAAGCCCCCACGAGTCCACCAGAGTTGTAGTAACGCACTGAATCGAAGTTGTTAGAGCCGTAGTAATGCAATGCGGGTGGAATTCGACATTATAGAGCATCAACTTGGGTGTTCCCATCATGGCTTGGTCACAACATTAGGACCAATTTTATAACTCAATATTTGTGGTGAAGGAATTGAAGATGAGCATGGAAGTGAAGAAGTGGACAAAAGCAAACAAAAATGAGCTAGTCACAGTTGAAGAGGTTGATAAATCCATCAGATGGTGAAAGATGAGAGGTGATGGAAATGAGGAGAGAACCAAGGAACTCAGAGATGTCGCTCGAATTACAGTTGCAGATGCAGAATAGTCATGCAATGTGTTGGAGTTTGTTGATCATTAATCTTGAATGAATGAAATCAAACTATGATTTTGGCCAACTTTCAGAGTTAATGATTAGGCCTGGAAAGGTTTGAAATTGGAGTATTACAATATTTTATAGGTTGAGATATCTCATGGGCTTCAATTTATTGCATTATAGTTAATGATGTATGATATTCATACCAGATGTAAGCTCAATCTCAAGAAATAAAGCCACAAACTTGACTAAATTTTCTTTTTAAAGTTTAAAGAAATATTAATCCCTCACGAGCTTTGATCTTGGAACAAATTTCAACCCATTTTAGTTTTGTGTTATAGGATGGTTTCTGTCATAAATAAATAGGTTATAAACTAGAATGTACAATGAATTTATCCTTGAGTTATAAACTTGTTGACGGTGTTGGACTTGCCAGGATGTCAGGGGATCTCCCCGGTAAGAAGTCCCAACTAGACCTCAGACCGTTTGGTGTGGGAGTCGCAATAGTGGGTCATACGGTATTTCCTTGACCGCGGTTGCGTGCACAGGCAAGTAGGATGTCCTTGTTGGTAGAAAGGGTGTGACCAACACAGAAAGACAAGGAAGGTGCATGAAGGGTTCTAACGCATGGACTGTGGAATGAGTGTGCCCCTTAGAAACCTATGGAAACATGCAGCTTGAAAGGGAACACATGAGAAAATATACATCACAAGCTGGAAAGCAAGTTAACCAACAATCCAAAGTGATGGTTAAACCAACAACACATATCAATAAGATTCATACAAACATATATAGAAAATTCCATACATATATGTGTAATAAAACAATTACCTATATTGTTAGAGTAACCAAGATAACTGAAATACAATAACAACATATGCATGAAATGTGCTAGATATGTTATATTAAGAAAGTGAAAGTTATAATCATACATACAACCATGTCCAACTATTAGTCTTGACAACGGAACTTTACAGTCATTGTCGCCTACTCCTCCAAAGATATATATTAGCTCTACACTATGGAGAATCCAAGGGTCGTTACAATACACTCCAAGCTTTCTCTAAGATACTTTTTTAGGAAGCTTGGCTCCCAAAAGCATGTACAATGAGTTATGAAGTTCTATAAATAGAAAAGGGCGGGGTGTCCCTGACATTCCCCTTTGTGACCCTTCACCTACCATCATGACTCTTCAACTACTACATGACTGTCACATTCGACTATCGACACTTGGTATTTCACTTTTACAAGATATTACATTACAATCTGCACATGTACCCATGTTAGATGAAATGGCTTGTGTAATTCATGCAAGACATCACTAAGACTCGGAAAACTATGGGAAGATCAAATCTTCGACATCCTCGCAATGATCGACTGTGGCAAACCGATGCCAAGTTTGGTAGTCCGTGTATTCTGTGGTGACATCCTTTTGGAAGTGAACTCTTGCCTCCGTTGCATATGGGTACACTGATTTGGCTCCTCTCTCCAACTCATGTGATAACATGTGCATCGTAGTCTTGAGTGTAGCCAAACCAACAACATACTGATGCATAGTGTTTGTGTTCATCTCCGAGTTTGTATGGTGGCTATGCACATCAACTCATCAAAGTACATGTCGAGCTCCAATCGGACTTGGTTCTTTTTCTTTTCCTCGGTGAGTGTGCCAATGGATGCAATTGCATGTGTGTGCACAATAACATCCATGCTCCTGAACACTTGTGCATGTGAAGCCTGCAAACTAGTGATGAGTTGCGAGAGTTCCTCATAGTTTTGGACTTGACTCCTGATGCATGCCTTCAACTATACTGCCATGGGCACCATCATATTAGGCAAGAGCAATGGGACTCCTTTGTACTTCATTGTCCCTGTTTGCATGTGGTCGACAGTAGTGTGCAAGTCTAGCAAGGTGCGTGATCTCCTACCACAACGTTGTTACCAACCATTGAGATGGACAACTGAATTATACACAATGACGAATATGGAATACAACATCTGCA